>JADDOH010000980.1:0-16310 GCA_016648135.1 Agrypnia vestita | reverse complement strand
CGTTTTCGAAATGATTTCTTGAAATATGCAAAAATACAGATGTTTTTCAGAAAATTTCGCAATGGAATCGCGATTTTTTTTGTACCTTGAATCACGAATTAACGGGTTTCCGCACAATACGAAAAGTTTTTTTTGATCCCTTGAATTTCGAATTGACGAGGTTCTACTGTGGTAACATTTGAACAATTTGTATTTATATTGATTTATTATATTGTAAATATGTATTAGATTCATTTAAAGCTGTAAACAGAGAGTTTTATAAACCCTAATTATAATTGGTTTTACTCCAAAATGTGAAAACAAATAAATCCCAAGGCCATCGCCTGACTGGTCAGTTCCGACAGAAGCAAGAGGAAGTGTGGGCCATGTAGATTACCCAGCTGAGATTACAGAGCTCGGTGGATGCAGCTATCTCTTGCAGTGGAATTTTGTTTTCTTTTATTGTCAAAAATTAGGCATATCCACATACAACATGGAGTTTGTGTCACTGTTAACAGCTTTGTAGCAAAAGTATTAACAATGCTGTTTATTAGAAGTACATTTATCTTTTCTTATTGGTTTGCATTATCGTAATAATATCTTGATGCCTACTATATAACTGTGTACACTTCTTCAATTTTGATCTGATGAATATTATATAAAACGAGTATAAAAAGTAGAACCTCCAAATTCAAGGGACCTAAAAAAAATCGCGATCCAAAATTGAAACTCGCCAAAAATCTTAAAAAGGCATTAATTTTGTGAAAAACGTCTTTTTTTTTTCATATTCAAGAAATCATTTTGAAAACGCAATATTTATTAAGCTTTTGTAATATAAGAATCGCGACATTGCTATTACTAAAGTATCCGATATTGACGTGTTTGTTATTCTCACTTGCGAAAAAATCGAAATTAAAATTTCGAATTATGCAAACTAAAATGTATTGATTTATGGCGCAAGGGGTAAAAGTATTTCGAATTACGAAATATGAATTACCAGAATTTTCGAATTATCGGGGTTGATCTACTATGAAATTAACATTTTGGGACTTGTGGGTTTGAAAAATTTCGAATTATGGCGAATTATGTATTATCAGGGTTCGTTTTAATGGGGTATTACTGTATTGCTTTTAAAGTTGGTAGAAATCATTCTGTTTCATACACATATATACTAATTTCCTTATTCAAAGTGTCCAGATATTAAATTAAAGCCAATGGTTTCACTATAGTGATAGAAATATTGATATGTATTTGACAGATGTCTTGAAATTTCTCATAGAAACTTTACACACACACATAAATAAGTCGTCTTGTCTACTTTGCATTAGGATATTATAATGATATTGTCATCCTGAAAATAGAGGGTTATAATTTGTACAATAACTATGTGACTATGTTATGGACTATATTTGTGACTAATTATCCGATTCCCAAAAAAAATTAATATGCAATTTATTAAAATTAATACCTTAGCTTTATTATTTTTTAAATTGAGATGTATACGTAGTATGCATGTCTCATCAATATTATTATTATTGAACTAAGCTGAGCACTCTTCCTGTGAATGTAGCACTAACTTCTGGGACAGGTCTCGAACTCTCCCCTCGCCACATTTGAGACATTTCTGCTAGACTAAACAAACATTGCCCATCTTTCAAGAAATAAATTTGAATACATTGTTTCGGACAGGATCAGATGCGGCCCTTAAAAGGGCCTTTTGAGAAATCAACAAAAGCGAGCTCCATCCTTTCTACACAATCGTTTTGCATGTTCCTGTGCGGAACATACATACTCAGATCAAAAGAGCTAAAAATAATCATTTATAGGGTCAAGATATAGATATGAGACACAAGAAGTGTGAAGTCTAATTGGATTATCCTAGTAGCCAGACCACGCATTGCAAATGGTCACATTTTAAGGTTTAATTTGACATTTTAATTTACTGTTATTTAACATCATTTCTATTAAATACATCCGTGTATATCAATAGTCACTGATTTATTTAATAAACTTTAATTTTTTATTTGGTAATTTTCTATTAGAGAGTGTTCTTCATTGAGCTGATGTATCATGTACGGTTTGGTTGCAGGAGAAACCTTTGTGGCTCTGAAACGTCTGCTCCAGGGTTACGTGGAAAACGAGGTGGACATGAACTCTGACAATACTTGTCGGGAGAACTGCGCATACTACTCGTACGCCAAGAACCACGGTTGCTTCAAGGACCAGTTCTGCTCCCGCCAGCCTCCGTGCAAGGGGAAGATCCTGAACTGCCAGTACATCGACTCTGACATGTGGATATGTCCGGCTGTGAGTGACTAGCCTCATCTTTTTTAATAGAGCACCCCCATTACGCGATCCCAAAACATTATTCGGGTATTAAATTATTTTTTACCGTTATCGAGGTGTATTCTATGTTACCAGATAAAATGACGTGAATATATATTTTCGGATTGTAACGCCAACATGTTTTAATTCTGCGATAATCCTATAAGGAACGATTGTATCAACTTGAATTATAGTAATCTTTTGTGAAAAACATTTTACTAATTTTACGAAAATGGTTGTGTGTTTCTTGGGGGAAGCAATAATCAATGGTTTAAATGAAAGATTACGTTAAACTAAGTTGTTACAAACAACCCTTAGCGGTACTAAAAGGCTAAACCGCAACCACTAAAGTTCGTTATTATTTTCATTATTTTCAAGCACTTATTTTCCATCCCCTTTTCTCAGTACAATTTTTTAGTTGTACTTTAAAAACGTTAAATAATATTATGTGGGTTTTCAATAATATATGTAAATTTCCATGTACATAGGTAAGTATACCTACATTATATTTCTCATTCACAATCTTTATGTAAATATTTAATTTAATTATTTTGATTTATCTAATTGCAAATGAAATAATTTCCCCTGACAGATATTTGTTTGTATGCTGATGTATGCTATTCATTTGCTTTGAGCTGCGCAGATAATTTTCTGAGCAATATTTCTATCATGTTATGACGTGTGACAGTAACGCATGTGACAGTAACGGTTCTGCATTCTGCTATCATGCATATCCACATCGATATGCACGTGTGGCTGTCTGCGGGGACATTAGACAAACATATTCATTAGTCAGGAATGTCGATCACACCAAGCGGTGTACGGTAATACGGAAGTAGTTGTAAATAAGTAATTAAATAATGGTTAATTATTATGTATCTATATTATGATTGCGTTAAATATGCATTGAGCAATGCGTTTTTTTTCATTGCCAGCTTCAAAAATTAATAAAACCTTTTGTTTTTTTTTTTAAATGGGGTCTTGCAGATTATTTTAAAATACATTTAGATAGTACTTAATGTGTATAAATATTGTATACATGTACATTGTTTAACATTCAAATCACTTTAAGGCGAGATACTTTGAAATTTTTATTTTCTTACGTCAATTTTTGTGCGGGCAATTATATTTTTGATGTGCAATTTTTAAGTTAGAATATAAACTATTCGAAATGTGTCAATCTCGGAAGCATCCATGATGACCATCCTCTGTATTATGAATGCTTCAAAAACTCAGCAGGCTGTGTGCGGTTTTGCCATTACCAGATTAAAAAAATAAGTAAATTGTATGAAAAGCAATAAACAATGGGCAGTAGCTGATCGCAAACAATGGACGCACAGCGGCCACTTATGGCTGCATAGACTGTATAGAGCTTGCCCAACGTAAATTGGCATGCGGCGAGACTTTGGAACTAAAATCCGCCCCGTCCGCACCCGGCGATAACCCCTCGCTCTGTCATTCAATTCAATCTCGTATTTGCGCGTGAGCTGTGACATCTTGATTTCCAATATACACTGAATTATGTCCAAAACAGTCCTGCAACACCTTGCAGATGGTGGAAAAACAATTGCCAATGTAGTTTTAATGTTTTGCGAAGCTGAAAAAGCAAATAATGGACCAATATTACCGTTTGACAGGACTCCAGATAGAGCGGCCGCCATTACTTGTTTGTTTCTTTAGCATTGTCCGACCAAATTTCTATTAAAGGCTCCGACACCGGTCACCGGACACTCTGTATATTATGTATCGTGTAATAAATATACACACTTCTGTTTCGCGAAAGGGAGGCCCTCCCTCGCACTCCAATTTATACTGGTGGCACTCTAGCTGTCCGCAGGGCCTAGCAGCAAAGTTAACTGCTAGTAAATAATGATTATGAAAGGGCATATGAGGCCTGACAATTTAATTTTTAGAAAATTTTATTACAATTACAGAATAGTGTTATTTATTATTTATTAATATGTATTAGTTATTCGGTACATGTTTCCTTTTAAAATAGTCTGCTCCTTAAACAATGCACCATTTAAAGTCATTCTCCATGAGGTTGTTTCGAGCATGTGTCGTAACCCGTTGTACCTCTGTTCGTCACCCACTAATGATGATTTACTGTCTTTCTTGATTTTGGGAATAGTAAAAGTCAGAGCGGGCCAAGTCGGGTGAAAAGAGCGGGTGTTCCGAGACTGTTTTATAAATTTTGGCACAAAAGTCCTGCAAAATACAGAATCCACGGAAAAAGTTCAAGCCTCTTTCAAGCTTTGAACTGTTTTATTATCTCTAAATAATTGCCGTAATAATAGTTTTTCTTTCAAAAATAATGAAAACAACAACTATTGAAAAAATGTAAAAGTGATTTTAGCAGCTAAACGATTAATACCCAATTAATAATTTTACTATAGCATTAATTTCAGTTAACTCAGTCCAGATTTTCTTTTGAATTACAGCCCAGGAACAGTGAACGTCGCTATGAATTTATAGAGTATGAGAACCAAAGGGTCCTTGGACAGAAGGGAAGCTGCATGACGGGGACTTCCAAGGTACACCCTTTACATGCTTTATATTCTATACACCGGAGAAAATATAATAAATCTTAAGAAAGTATAGTAATCTATGTAGTTCAATCTGATTGCTGATGATTTGTTTATCTCTTACAACTAATTGAACTGGCAAGAATGTCATTTGACATTGTTTTGGTAACATTTAATAACTTCTATGAGCTCTGAGGATTCTTTTTAACATTTCCAATCCATACCAAGAAAAAACGAATTTTGTAATAACTACATATATATTATAAAAAATATATTTAATCAATATTGTTAGTGTGCTATAGAAATATGCATATTTAACTACTTAAGATTATGTCAAAAAGATGGAATGTCTGTTTTTATTATTTTTATGTTTTAAAAAAAAATGTCAAGTGAGATTATTAACTATATATTACATTCTTGACAAGCGCTGGTGATTGGTGATCTGACGATTGGAGTAGCGATAAGACGATGTCTCGGATCCAATTATTTTACACACATGAAGAAATCGTTTCACCGATTTGTTTAAATGTCCAAACTACTAATTTATTTTTCTTATCTTAAAAGTGCATGTTGAAGTATTGTTTAAAGTTTGAGCGCCATTAGGAAAATTAAAATATTTATTATTTAAATCATTATATTGACCTTGGAAGTGTGACGGCGGAATAGAGGAAAATGCCAAAAAATATTGTGACAAAGTTATCTATTTCACTGAAAAGAATAGATTCTTCGTCCAGAGGCTAAATTCTCCTAGTTATCTAGTGGTTGGGGTTTTGAGCCTCGACTTTTTTCTTCTTCTTTAGCGGCCTCATGGTACTGGAATGTTCATAACCACAGTTGTCCAACACCCATCCCTTGATATTATTTATCCTAGTCCCATTTTTATAGCATAAACATTGAACTTAGGTTTCTTTTTATGCGGTAGATACTTTCCAGTGGAAAACATATAAATTAATAAAAAAAGACACATGTATAAAAATAAAGGATACATTCCATAATTTTCTAAAACTGCATAAACCTAAATCAATGGCAGGGCTCAATGCTTTTAATTAGACATCGAGACATGAACAGGAGAAATTAGGCCCAGAGCTGGTTTGCAGTGCACGCGGCAAACTATTATTAACAATTTAATGGCATAAGAGAATTACGTGTGAAAGAAAGAGAACAAAGAAAACAGGCTACTCATTCTATTCCATGCACTATACTTTAATAAAAAATGTTTTAACCCAGGACTATTTGATGCTCGTTCCACTTTATCCTCTAAAATTAAGGGATTTAGGAAAAAGGCCTAATTGCACTCTAGTTTCAATACTTGATCTAAGGTTTTTAAAATTTTCTGTTGATGTACATCTGGACCATAGGATATAAGAAAATGATAAAAATTTCACCTTCGTTTACCACCTCTGTTTTGCTATCTTTGGATAATTTAACTACCACTGCCATTACAGAACTGCTTTATTTATTTAGTATTTTATAAGATGGATGCTTGTAAGCCTAGTCGTGCGGAATATGTAATGTGACCGAGTGTGGAGAAGAGTGAGACGAAGCTAGATACAGTACAGATTAAGAAGTGTCGTGGATATGGTGTGTAGGTGGATTCGTGGTGGCGCTGGCTATTCTGGCACTGCTCGTTCTGCATGTGTCTTTGCGACCAGGAAGGAGCCAACTCGCACCGACACTTCAGCCTCTGGGAAACTCTGGCCGACACCTACAACAAGTTAGTGGAGTGAGGGTGCTCGTTGCGTGCACATGCTGCTGATAGTCACTTGACACAGAGTTACATTAATGTTTAGCAGTGTTTATTCCGGTGCTGGAATCCGTAACATTCATTGCTTGATATCCATCAAAAAGCTTTTTTGGTATTTAAATGTTTTTTGACTTTATAACAGAAATTCATTTATGGTATTTATGAAATTAAGAAAACTTAAGTCATTTGATTACTAGCAAATTCCTCTCCCATTCTGCATTTTAGAATAACTTGGTGGCATTGAGAGATTCACATTTAGTATCCATAAGCTTATATTTATGTTCTGCGTAGTATATGTATATGTATGCATATTGTATTTTAGTTGTCATGAATATGTATTCTTACTGGCATATTTATCTGACATAAATCAGTCTTTAGGGATGCACGATTTTAATTTAAAGGTTTCTTTGATTGGAGTATTTTGAATACAATCAAACTTGGTTATAACGAACAAGATGTGCTCTGCTAAATTAGCATGTTCATAAGCATTCCTCATTGTATCAGATGTTGGTTAATGGTTCTTAATTTTAAAATTAATCATTATCCATGTGGTCGCCAATGTATATTGAAAAATGTGTTGAAGCATCGAGATTTTAGAATTGTTCCAACTGTGAATAGATTTATTGTCACTACCAGTTATGTCAAAACAAGCAAACAATGTCAAAACCAATCTTACATTTTTTCACCAATGTATTTTCTGGTTTACATTTAAGTATATTAAAGTATATTTTCCAAAAAATGATTCACAAATCAAGGTTTGGTTACTAATTAATTTTGATTTCTACAGATAATAATTTGTCATTCATCGAATTCCAAAAAATTCCAAACAAATGCAATATTCAGTCATTATTTGTTTTTCCCAATTGTTTATGCAAATTGTATTTGTACAGTATAGTATTCATATTGTAAGCACATTATAAAAGTTAATGATTGTATGGAGATAAGCATGAAATTAAATACTAATGAGTATTTGCATGTTATAACCAAGTTGGATTGGATCAAAGCACATTCGTTATTCGCTAGCCACACACGGGGTCACTTCACACTCGCGTTTCCAGGTTTGCCGTGCAAAATATGAAAACATCGCTAACATTGTTGAAAACACCTTCTCTTTTTTGGTCTAGATAGTCTTTGATATCTATTTTCTCAACTTGTTCTTCATATCTCATTTCTAGCTTATATTTGCCAGTTTGCAGCTCAATACTATATATTTTTCCTAGCTACTCTAAATAGTTGACATACGCAGCCATCTCTCTTCTCTCTGAATCCTGCCTAGTGTCATAAAGTTGCTTGTGTTCGCCTGCAAGTTCGCCTGTTCACCTTTATTTTTACCAAGTAAAAAATGAGAGTAGATGTGTAAATTTGTTCAAATAAACTTTTCGTTACTATCTACATACTATATGTTTTGTAAAATAAAAGAAAATGAAATATTTATCCAATTAGAATTTCTGCCAGAATATTTCTCAACCAACAAATTCTTCTTCTATACCTCTATTACAATTTGTAAGTAATCTGATAACAATTGTGAATAGAGTATTACGAGATAAATATTTAATTTCTATTTATTTCACTTATTATTATACAGCTTACACAAATGTGTTGAGTGCTCCCTGCAAAACAAAATACGTTTGTGAATATTAACATTGTTTTCTGCAAATTGTGAAGTCCTTACTTACTGGGGAATGGGTAGAACCCGGGGGATGCGATGTCGGTGAGTGTACGAGTTGAGAGAGTAATGTGTGATGTGCGTCAGGTGGACTCGTGGTGGCGCCTGGACCTGTACCACTGCTCGTACTGCCTGTGCTTGTGTGACGAACCCGGCCCGGCTAGCGACCGCCACTTCAGCATGCTCCCTGTGGAGGCCGACATCTCCGAGAACAAGTCAGTATCCTCCATCTGAAGACCCCACCACTTACTCCTCGAATACAATGGACATTGCTCGCTAGTCATTTTTGTCATTTTTCTTCCATTATTTCTCAGCACAACATATTACACCGCACTATAATTCTTGTACATATTTGGGTCTGAAGGCAAACTTGTTGTCATTTTGATATAAAATTGCAACAATCCTGGGAAATGTGTAGCCTGGTATTAACATTATACAAACAAACTAATTATTTTAATAAAACATCTGCAGTTAACACTCCTTATGTGATTTGCATATTAGTACATATTATGAATATGGATTATTTTTTCCAATTTTCAATGAATAAAACAGATCATTTGTAATAAATGACATATAATACTCTGAATATGTTGAACATATAAAAAAAATTCTGTCAGTTTTTTTTACTTTATCTGTTTTCTTTTTTTCTGTTTTTTTTTTGTTCATTACTCATTGTGTCTATTCTTATTCTTCCTCTCTTGGTGGTGGCAGTCAGATTGAGGGTACTGTGGTATTGCATGTAATAATATTTGCTAACGTAATCCATAAAATTGCTTACTAACTATATATATTTGAATACATCATGACTCCGTTACAATTTTGAAATGAAAGTACATAAAATAACCAAACCTGATCTAGCCTAATTGAACTAACCTAACCTGATTATTGTTTATTTATACTATGCAAGCATCAGCGTGTCTAATATTATTCTGTTGCACATTTTTTATGGTCGAATATTATTTATAAGTATTAATCTGTTCCAGGCCCGCTATGTATCGCTTCTGTAATTGGACTTCTTGGCTTGTTGAAGCGTAAATAAAAAAAAATGTGCGTATGAAGCGCGTGTATACAAGACGTGGGCCTGGAATGGGTGAAAGAAATATAATTTTTATAATTATAGTTTATTCAGTACGAAATTTGTTGTTGCATGCTAACTATAACTTTGTATCATCGTATACTCTTTATTCATTACTAATTTATTCATAAATATAATATAGAGTCTAATATATGTGTAATTATTTTAGTAGGGTTGTCACGGGAATTCGCTTCACCAAAGTTAAAAAGGTGATCCATCTTCAGATAAGCGAAGGGACTCTTCTTCCGCGCGGCAAGATTGACCCGGCCAGTGTGCGGTGGCGGCCGGTCACGCCGCTGGATGTTACCGATTCTTCCTTAGTGAAGGGTCAGGACTTCCACACGATGTCCTACGAAGAGCGCAGTCTGGACCTGGACGATTTGGATGGCCCGCTCGGCCATTTGCTGACTGGTGTGCGCTTTCGCAAGATCGGGAGCCATCTCAACTTCGAGATCAGGGTGACTCCGTTCAACTTCACCACGGGAAAACTGATCTCACCCAAGGAGAAAAGTATGTGGATCAGTAATGATAACACAGATGCTGCTTCACATAAACCTAGGTGAGTACTAAATTATTCTCAGTTTTATTTTGTACCTTGTGATGTATGTAAATGTTTGTTTGCATCATTTTGGGAGTGTTTCTGCCGACCAGCAACAACATCAAGACATTCCCAATTTTATTTGAGGCTGAGTTTTTAAATAATAAATCTTTTAATGTAAGATTTAAAATTGTTACTTTTCCTGTTAAAATTACACATTGTCGATACTTTGTCTATATTTAAAATACTATATAGTTTTCATATAAATGTGAATATTTGGAAAAAAATATG
Organism: Agrypnia vestita; assembly: GCA_016648135.1. Lineage (NCBI taxonomy): Eukaryota > Metazoa > Arthropoda > Insecta > Trichoptera > Phryganeidae > Agrypnia > Agrypnia vestita. The sequence continues at coordinate 6,167 of JADDOH010000980.1, read as the reverse complement.
TGTATTAAATCTAATTTTTTTGTATTGAAATAGTATTTTCTAAATATTATTTTTATTTTTATTATTATTATTATTATTATTTTATTTTTTTATTTTTTATTTTTTTTTATTTTATTTTGGGAATCTCAACAGTATACAATTTATTATAATAATACATAATGTATTGGGTAATTCGTAGACCAATTATAGAGATCCACGGCATAAAATGTTAAAGGAGTAGGAGTTAGAGGGGGAAGTGGAGTGAGGTGTATGGGATTGTGGCTGAGTGGAGTGCGTATGTATTCTGTGCGTGACGTTGTGTACAGATATGGGGATATGTGTAAAGAGTGATGAGAGTTTGGCTGTGGTGTGTGTATGATGATGGTCGGTCTCAGTTAATCCGGTGAAGATATAGTAATATAATATAAGTGGTTTAAATACGATTTTTAAGAGCTGAGATGTTGGTATTAAATATATGAATCTCATTGAAGTGGTCATTGTATGCTTTGCATGTTCGCTGGATGAATGAGTTCTGTGCATAAGAGGTTCTGCTTATGGGTACATGGAAGAGCACGGACTGTCGGGTTCGCCTTGATGGAGCGTGGAGAGAAATAAGCTCCAATTGGCTGGGACAGTCAATATGTCCCTGAAGCAACTTGAAAAGTAGTATTTGATCAGCTCGTGCTCTTCTATGTTCCAGGGTTCTCATGTTATAGAAATCCATTGCATGAAAAATATTTGGAAGGGGAGGGGTGAAGGGGTGGGGGAAATTTCGCTTATATTACGCCCTGAGTCCTAAAGAATAAGAATGCAAAATTTGGGTCAGATCAAACTTTTTAGATGATATTATGTTTATTTTGACTGTCTTTCATAAAGAATTAAATAATTGCCTGTCCGTTATAAAGAATTAAATATGCTCTGTGAGACAGAAACTGATACTCTGTCTCTTACAGAACCCGTTTGGACCTGCACAAGCCGGACATTCCGACCCGCAGCGCCGCCGGCTCCATACCGGATTCGCGCTCAGACCAGTACATAGACTTCACTAATTCTGATTTGGATGCGGATGCGGCGCAGAGCACCGTGCCCTACCTGGACGCGCAGGCGGCTACGCCGCTGCTGCCCGTGCCCCTGTCGGGGGCTGGCCTGTACCACAAAGGCCGGAAGCACTACGGGGGATTCGTCGCTCCCAAAGTCTTCACTTATGACTTTTCCCGCCACATGGAACCTGTCTTCCCGGTCATTGATGACACGGTCAACTGAAATGGGAATCTGTGAATAGATATGCATTGATTAATGAATTTTCAAAGGAATCTCACATATTTATTAATTAACTCCAAATGTTTCAGTGGTTTTCTAAACACTTTTTTAAAATATCTTTACAACTTTTATGCAGGTCATGTTATTTTGACACTGGCGTTTGTTTTTTTAAGCTATTTTGTAACAATTTTGTGCAATACAACTTATTATCCACGTTTAAATGTTCTACGGCCTTTTTCTTTTAATCTTCACCTTCATTTCGCTACTCGGTTCCAAAATATGCGCCAATAAGAGTGTTGAAATTATTTAAAAATTTTCAACACATTCCGATACACATGTTTTCAGTGAAATGAAAAGGAATTAAAACCTCCCAAGTCGTGTAAATAACATTAGAAAGTACATTAAATGAATTAAAATTCAATTTCAGCAAAACTGGATTGGGCAGGTTTTGAAAGTGCTCTATTCAAATATGTACAATCTTGCAATTAGGCGCAAAATTTTCTGTATCTTATTGAAAGACCATTAACAAAAGTGATTGTCATACTACATTCATTAAAAATACCTATTCTCGGTTTTTGCAATAGATTTAAACATTTACGGTAATTCTGGAACCAATTGAGTCATTTGCTTAGAGATCTACCGCTCCGTGCTGTATATATCAGTAGCGAATGATGAATTTTTTATCTCCCATATTTTTTCACGGTGTACGCAGTTATCATTTTTCAGAAAAAAAAACAATTAATCTTGGTCGACATTAAGTATAAATAATTGTGAATTATTTAAAAATTTATTTTATGCCCTTTAATTATTTTACGAGTGCGACCAATAAAAATTGGCACGCGAGGGAGGGCATCCCTGCCGCGAAACAGAAGTTGCCAGGGTGTAAATTTATTACCCAATACAGAATATACAGAGTGTCTGGTACATTGACAAATATATTTTATGATATTATAATAGAAATTTGGTCGGGCAACACCAAAGAAACAAACCAGTAATGGCGGCCGCTCTATCTAGAGTCCTGTCAAACGGTAATATTGGTCCATTATTTACTTCATTGGCATTATTCATGCACCAACCCGGACCGTTTATGACATAATAATTCAGTTTATATTGGAAATCAATATGTCATAGCTCACGCGCAAATACGAGATTGAACTGAATAACAGGGCGAGGGGTTACCGCCGGGTGCGGGCGGGGCGGGTTTTAGTTCCAAAGTCGCCGCACGTCAATTTACATTGGTCACGCTCTACCATGTACAGCGCTGTCTCTCTGGTGAGCGCTCCCTCAGAGATTGTTGTGCAAGTTGTGGCGGGAGTACTGTGATAATAAATTCATGGTTAAATGTTACTTTTTAAGTGAATTTGCTCAGTACCATATTAGATATAATAATATTATTATGTATTGATAAATTGTAAATACTTTTAATATTTTATGTATAAGTCTATAAATATTCTGTGTTGAATCATTTCAGATTGCAATAAAATTAAAGAATGTGAAGTGTGAATTTTATATTAATATTGTAAGAGTACATTTGTATTGAATGTTGTATTTTTATATGCATATTATTAAACATCTTTTGTATTAAAATACCACCCAAACATTCATTTGCCTTGTTTTCTATATTGTACATTTTAATATTTCTATTTTAAAAATAAACCAAATAAAGTTCACAAAATGGTGTCTACAATTATTGTGCTCATGTATTATTACGAAAATAAAAACACAAGAATATTTCACTTTCGTATAATTTATCCCCTTTATATTTCATGTGTCATGTGATTTGTATTTCATGTGATCCTTAGCATCAAAGATAGTATAGGTCTTTTCATATAAGCTTGCAATTGAGTTAATGTGGGTACGGAGTTTAATACGTGCATTGTTTCGTTGTGTTAAGTTTACGGATACGAGAGGGGTTTATCTGTAAACTTAACACAACGAAACAATGCGCATATTACGCACTCTACCCACACCAACTCAATTGCAGGCTTTTATGATGAGACCTATACCTACTATTTTAAAAGAGGCGTAATGATGCTTTATTGCTTCTCATCAATTACGATTAAAGAGGGTGTCAGATGCCGTCCTAAAACTAAGAATATCTGCTGCACAGCCTCAAACTTAAATCTTTATTGGATTAAGCTGGAACTTCGACTGCAAAACCGTAAGAGTAATTTTGAAATAATATCGGCAGGTTAAAGAAATAAATAAATTATTTTCATAAACCAAAGAAAAGAGAATTTTCCAAAAAAATTATTGTATATACATACTTCTATAAAACGCAACAATGTATAATGGCCCTCATATCCCAGTGGTCATGGGCTCCGGGTTCGATTCCCGGTGAGGCGAGGTCTTAATAAATATATGCGATTTATTCTAGCTTGGGTGTTTTTGTAAGGCTTTTCGCTTCAGTAATTGGGCTACATGACCTGTAAAAACATTAATAAAATTTTTCCAAATATGGTCTTAAGACATGGTTGCTTCATAGTCTTGTGGAATCTTTTCCATATAGTTGTACAATATTATTTGGAAATGTATATCTATCGTACATCCCTAAATAAGTAGGTAGTGTAAGTGAAGGGCAAAAATTCGTTTCGGAATGAAGGCTTCAATGTGCACACTTTCACCAATTTGAAGGATTCAAAATGAACACTTCATTTGTAGTAGTAGGTACCGATACATTATGCACTTCGTCTACTTCAATGAACTGCATGAAGTTAGCTGCTTGTTCATTGTTCGTGTAGTACTTCAAAACTATACTACTACAAAATTGTGTGTGTAGCTAAAAATTATCGCTGATGGGAGAGTTGGAATTAGGTTGTTTATTTATTATTTCTGACAGGGGGGTGAGATTTGGATCAGTTGTTTTGCATCATTCATTTAGAAAGCGGGATTAGAACTGTTCATTTTCATATTATTGAAAATGAACACTTTACGGCGGTAGGTGTTTGAAGTTTAAGCCGGCGGCGGCGGCGGCACCACACTACGCGTAGGTATCTTCCGTTGCGGGACGCCGCTACATTTCTTTCTATAATATGCGCTTATCGAACACACTGAGCGGACCATCCCCTGGCGGAACGCTCGCTTCGGCGTCTGTCCGGTTCTCCTCCCGCGGATCTTCCGTCAACGTACGGCAACGTCGCGTCTCATGTTTTAAATGCAACGCGCCACATTCGACGGATCCGCATTGCGTACGCATGTGTTACAGAATGTTCGATACCGAACGATTTATTTTCGAGATCCGAACCGAGTTTTCCTTTGGAATACCAGAGAAAAACTTTTCAGTGACAGGACGGCAAAGAAACTAGCATGGCAAGAGATTGGTAAAATATTTTACGACAATTGTGAGGGTGAAATGGAAACGAAACAACAAGAAATTGGTAACTTGTTATTTTATTGAGTTATTTAAAGTTAAACATAATAATAATAGAGATTGTGCCAAATATAATATGTCTTATAAGTAATGCCATTCATTCACCCCGAGAAGGTGAATGAATGGCACATGCGTGTGAGATGCTAATTGAAGAAATTGTGCGTTCTATATTGCGCATTAGCAGTCTTTGAACACATGTCATAATTATGTTGAAAGTTATATTTGCCAAAAATTATCCTGAGATATTACAAATACAATTTCAACATAACTCTAATTTATCGAATCTGACATTTTGTTCCGACGCCTAATGTCAAAGTATCAGCCGACTAAAATTAAAAAAATTGAAATCGGAACATTTTTTCATACTAATAAATCTCGAAGGTACGTAGGCACTTTTAATATTCAATAATAATGGAAAATTAATCAAAATAATGACTTATTCATGTCAAAAATGATGTATTAAAATATAGTCATCAATTTTTCGTAAATTTTGAAAGTTTCAGAGCTCCAGCTAGTCGTGGAGTTGGTAAAAAATTAACTATAAGATTTCACCACAACAAATAAAAAAGAAACGGGCAAACAAGAGATCAATAAAAGCTATAGTAGTAGTAGCGGGTTGAGCGATGTATAAAGAATATATTTCGAAATATTGTAATACTAAATTTTAAATCAATTTCTGTAGGATTCTGTATAAGATTCGTTGCAGACTGAATCCGTTGCGGAATATGGTATGTGGATTTGACCCGTTCGATTTAAAATTTGGTCTATATTCTGTGATTTAAAACGTGTGAAGTATGAAGTCAAGTATAATGAAGTACTTCATTCAAAATGAACCCATCGTTAATGTAGTGGTCCCACAGTATAGAAAAGATAAGTGGTCCGAGCTTTTCTATCAAAACGTTTTGCGAAAAACTGAAAATCCAACTAACCCCGAATTGTAATCGACGTACTTACCTGAAAAATATTTTTACTTCTTCATGTTGGCACGGGGGAATGTAGTTGGCAATACTGTGTCTTAATCATTTGTGAAGGCTGTCAAAATCGTCAACTGTCTAATGTTTTAGTATTCGAATGGAGGTGTTAATTGAAATGCTCGGGTCGTGTAAATTAATTCTCAGATAATGAATAGTTATCGTGTTTAACTAGTTTTAACATTATTATTTCTTTTATATAATATGTCGTGATGGCTACTGTTGAATTGATCAAAAATGAGTTTCCCTTGCACTGGCTCGTTTGGAATAATTCTTACCAGGAGCTCCAAGAAGAGATATCCAAGAAAGTGGTACGAAATATAATGTACTCTCCATGTATCTTAGTATTATCTCCTAGCTTCACGGAATGTCGATTTCCGCGCTGACAGCTGACGGAGTGGTGTGATGTTGTCCAGATAATGTAGTCGCTTGCTCTATTTATGGCTACCAGAACTCTTCTAAAAAATAATGATTCATTAATCTTTTATTATTTAAGCCTGGCATATTATAATGTATAATATTTACTAAGAATCAGGTTTACTTATTTTATTTCTGCTCTTGCGTGATACATTATTTATAAACAGGTC
>JADDOH010000979.1:0-62008 GCA_016648135.1 Agrypnia vestita | reverse complement strand
TTAATGTATAGAGACGAATGGAGACAAAATAGTTTAATTATAGAAAAATGGGATTGTTAGCCATGGGTTTAGCTTCTACCGTAGGCTACATTTTGAGCATATTGCGGATCAAGTGAATGGTAAAAAATTCTTTGAAAACTAAAAATCATAACAGTAAAATCTTGGAGAAAAAACTTTTAACCATCTTAATACTTTCGAGTATATTTAAAAATTAAAAATAATGTAAAAAAATATATATTTCTTAAAATTAAAAAAGAAGTAGATACATACAATTAATATAATCAATATTTTTTTAAATATCAATTTACAATGTTGCTGAATCAATTGAAAAAATAAAAATAATGTATTTTTATTTAGGATAATCGTTTACTTTGTAATAATTGAAAAAAAAAAGACATCTCATGAAGCCATTCAATCATAAAGGTCATATTTTCTTCATAAAAATTACGAAATATTTGAAAATATTAGTTAAAAAGTTTAAAAACTTACTTCTTAAATACTTAAGTAGCAACAAAGTCGACTATTATTTCTATATTTTACGCGTTGTATAATCTATCTTAATTTGAAAGATACTTTGATTTAGGCGCAGGTTCGATTCAGGAAAGTTAACATTACAAAAATAATATGTTTCTGATACACTATCACAAATCGACAAAAATAATCTTCTATTTAAGGTTTTCTGGGCTATCCTGCCTTCTATCTGTATTAACAACCTTCCCGGACGAGGATTCGGAAATGACGCATCAGCGACGACAGTCTTGTTGGACATCGCAATGGAATCCGAAACGTCGACCAGAGGCATCGTAGACCAAGGCAGAATAGTCCAAAAAACCCTAGCTAGAATATTCTGAACGGTCATGAAAGAACGTTTTTCAAAAAAGTTAACTCTTTTTAAAATAAATTTTATATCATCTACTTTGCTAGTTCAACTAATAATAATTGGTCCTGTAATTCTTCGAGATTTTCTTTTTCTGAAGAAAGATGAAAGCATCTGATAATTTAAAATGAAATCCAAGAAACGCAGAGCTACGTATTATATTGGAATAGAACACCTCTTATTTACGGGATAATAAACCATGTTGGAATTCGCGCGTGGGAGTCGACCCTCTCACAAAGGAATTTCATTCAACGTTCCTAAATAGAGCTGGATTTTCTGTGACGTGTAGATAAATATTTAATTCATGAGTCAGCACTCGTAGTGTTTATTTTTAATAATATCGTAATAATTCTATATTTGCGTAGGCGGACATGACGTAATACCTCACATTAAGTAAACTCTATTGTATGTACTCCTAAGATTACATTAAGATAATGACCTCACCAATTCTTTGTTTATATCAACCAAATTATAATTATAAAAATAAAACCGAATAGACAAAATTATGACGTGCATGGATGAGAATCTACAATACTTAATCTTTTGAAAAAATAATTATGTGACGTAAATGTTATTTAAGATTTTTATGGCTTTCCTCTCTTTTTCATGTTTTCGAGAAATAAAAAAATAAAATTTTAAATTACAAAATATCCCATGGGAACAATATATTACGTAAACATCCTTACATTAAATATATTAGAACAGAAAAATTCCAGTCCTTAACATATCAGGTTACTATCAAGATATATTTAAATCTCCTTGAAATGGCATTGTAAGAAGATTAATGAACGAAAAATCAGTCAGTCACATAGATAAATATGTATGAATGTAAAAAAATTGCGAAGGGATAAAAAAATAAAGGGAGCCCACGCCCACTTAGGGCTTCCAAATAACGATTTTCTTATATCAGAAAATAAATTGATTTTGAATTTGACCAAATAGTACGACATTTTTTAATATCGTGATAATGGGATGCAAATAAAACGCAAAATAATTAAAACTTTTATTTACTACGCAAAGTCGCCGGACACGAATAAAATCGGAGCACTATTCCTAAATTCACACAAAATGTTTCAGAAATATTTCACACAGGTTCGCATTTTTTTATTTTATTGCGCTATTTCTATCGCATCGATCACTATCGAGAATATTCCACACGCAAGTAGGGACTTAGGTACTTCTTCACTCGTCGTACATTTGTCGCTTGGTCACACTCTGAACTAGTAGTGTGACCAAGCGACAAATGTTCGACGAGTGAAGAAAGTACGGGGTCCACTAAAGCGAAACGCGCGACTGCGCGGTTCGCTTTAGTGGACCCCGTACAGTTACTGCTTAATGCTGACTGAGATTACATAAGTTTACAGGGTTAATTAAGATAAGTTTAATCTGGATTGAGTACACGATTTTCGATTTTATAGTTGGCATCTTAAACCTAAGAACTATAAATACCAGGGGCGTGCAGTACCTATATTGACTTTTACATAGACGTATTTTTAAAAAATTAAATATGTTTGTGAAGATACAGTTTAAATACCTTGTATCTAAATTATATTATTATATTTTCTTATATTGAATCATGTTACAATGTTACACATAAACCTCTTAGGTTTCCATTACTTTTTAAATAAAAATAAAAAATATAAAAAATTAAAAAATTAAAAAATGCATTGGACACAAATAACACTAACTGCCAATTTAGCAAAACATAAGATATTGTTTTCTATGAAAATTAAAATACAAAATAGCCAAATGTATCGAGCGTATGGTGCGAGTTGAAACTGATTTCTGTATCTCTATTATAGATATTTATTGATATAAACCAATTATTGTAAACATATTTTCCATTGATACAAAAAATAAAAGATTCGAAGATGTAAAGGGGTTCAAATTTTTAGTTGAATTTAAATTTTAAATATGTTATTGTGTAAAAATCAGTCATTGAATTTCACTGCTTCTAACAACTTATTTTTTTCTCTTCTGAAAAGTTGGTTCTTTCCACATAAATATTCCCAGGTTATTAAGTCTTTAATCTTCATAATTATTTTATACATTTGTGGAATCAAAGTCGTAAAAACAGGGCGCCAATACCTGATATCATGGCCAGTCGTCTCTATTAAAATTAGGATGTTTGTATATTTCAATGGATTCTCTACTAATCTAGGTATATGACGCGGTTCTGTTGATAAAATTTTTGTCTTGTCAAATCTGATGAAAAAAATGAAAGATTCCCTTTAGATACACGGCTCTTAAAATATCCGTTTTATTTAACACATCAACTTATACAATATCAATCTGTTTCAAAGCAATGAAACACAATCAATAGGCCGGTATATAAAATACATATTTGGCAATTAGAATCTCACCTAATAACATTTCATTGAAGAATTGCATAAATTGCAGAATGATTATGTGAGAAGTGTTGAGAATAAGTTCTTTTTTATGCATAAATGTTGAGAACAAGTTATTGTTTGATATATCACAACATACCCCTGGGCATCTAAGGTTAATGGACACGGAGGGGGTGCGTGGGCCATGTGGCGGTCCACCATGTCTGCCTACGGTCTGGAATACGGTCAGATCATAAAGGAGGTAAGATACCAAAACTTTACCGGAATCAACTATTTGGTAAGCTTGTATTAATTAAGAAGTTATTTCACAAACTGTGGTTAAGCTTTGATTACAGTCATTTGGCGGATAAAATTAATAATAAATGCGTTTAAGCTGGCCTCGTTATAATGCGACAATTTTTTATGATAATGACAAAAATTTATTTAAAAATTCATCAATAAAATCAATACGAAGCAGAACGCTGGAATAATAATAATAGGTGCTTCAAGTAAGCATCGAATTGATGTAACTAGATTTATTTATTTATGTTCTTTTTGTTTAATTAATTTAGAAATTTAAAATAAATTTAATTTTAATAAATATTATTATTAAGTTCCGCAGGTTAAGTGTCATTTTAAAAGTAACAGCTGTTTCTTCTCGTAAGGCCATTATCAAACAGTTTATATACCACGTACAGTCGACCTATTTATAAGGTTTAAGTTACCCCTTCCCCTGTGGATAATTAGATGTTTTCGCAGAAGCCCTATATTTAAGATTCTTTTTTCCTGGGAACTTATTAAAGATTTTCTGGTTTATAAGATTCTATGTTACGCTTAGTTATCAAAATTTTCCGTTTTCTGTAAGTGATTAACTCAATTGCCTTGAAAATGCCTCTATTTAGTTGTTATTTTATTTATATTAATGAGATTATTTTAATTTTTGGCCTTGATGTTGGGTTTCTTAAGCATATTAAGAAGTGGATAAAAGATCATTTTTTGTTGATTATTTAAAAGACTTGTATTTGGATCATTTGGATAATGTGCTGCAAATTTTGAATCTACCTCTTCGATGCATGATTACGATCATGATTCATGATTTTGATGTAAGTCTGTTCATTTCCCATAGGGTGGTTTAGTTATCCCGGATACCATCCCACTCTTGTGGCTGCCTCAGTAATTCTTAACAATTATTCTCAATCTCCTGCTGCATTCGAGGCGTCGGCGTCGTAGAGTGATAATCCAGTCGTTTTTAATAACCAAATTAATTAATCAATTAGAAAGACATACAGAGAAATCTAATTCACGAAAAAATATTAGGTTACTACTGGGATTCGAACCCAGGTCACCACGTTTCCGGGGCGGGTGCTCTGACCACTAAGCTATAGCAACCCTCTATGTTTCCGTGAATATATCGACTTTATATGTAGTTCTTATTTTTATTAATTGATTAATTTTTATTTTTGTCCATAGAGCAAACCACTTTTTTGATACGGTAGTTGAAATTACTTTGCAATGCCACCGCTAGATGGACGCCATGATAGATTTTTCTGTATGTCTTTCTAATTGATTAATTAATTTGGTTATTAAATATTTCACAGAACTTTGTTCTGAAAAATTACAACTTCACAAATATGAATGTGTTCTTGAATATATATCCAGTCGTTTCTTTAATTTAATCCTTGCATCGTGCAAAGGATTTTCTCTTGCACTGTTACCTTGTTGGAGTATTCCAGACAACCATTACCTCGCGTTATATGTCTGAAGTATATATTTCAGTACCTACCTTCTGAATAAGTATAGTCCATCTCTGATCTTGAACTCCTGTAGATTGGTCAGGATTATATGCATGTTTAGTCATCCACCGAATATGCATAGTCTGCCACCACGTTTTAAATGCATCCGACATATTTTTTTTCTCAGAGTCCATATCTCTGCATCACGCAAAATAGGAAACAAAGGAATTCACTTAAAAGGATAGACGAAACCGATGAATTTTAGAGGTTATTCATGTATGAAATTTAAACAAACGCTTAAACTAACTACACCGGCTCCGGTAGCCTGAACAAAGGTTATGTTTATTTTAATAAGATAAAGTAGAAGTACCCACGTATTATGAGCCTGCCTAGATGCTTAACTACGTTTATATATTTTACAACGCTAAAAAATCTTATCTATTGTTAATCTCGTTACCCGGACCTACATTCATATAATTTCCTTTCTTTTTTTTTCGGTAAACTTCTTAGGCTAATCGCGAGCCCTTGTCCGCTTCAGGAGAAAAAAGAATTAAGGGAGGCCTCTCCGCTTCACCGCGCCGTAAAAACGATTATGAGAGTAGTTGGATTCTTCAATGAGGCGCGTGTATAAATAAAAGGCGATGGGAACTCAACGAGTAAAAAGGAACTAAGCAATATAGATATATAGTATTTTAAATAAACAGTCAGATTTACACAGGATTCAATTTCAATTTCAATTTTCAATTTCTTTCAATTTCAATTTTCAATTTATTTAATGATAATATGTACATGACAAACAAAATGTTTAAGGCATACATTTTAGGAAGTATATATCAAAAATAAAAATATTTAATAAATTAAAAATAACATAAAATCTGGTCAAAGGTGTAGGAGAATCCCGCTTCGAAAAACCCCCTCAGACACATGGAATATATCAATACCCAAAGCGATTTTGTTAAGCATAGCTGTGGCTCTTCCAACAGGCATAACCATCGGCAGGTTGGTCCTGTATATTGGAATGTGAAACAATCTATGCTGACGATGTCTAGTGTAATTATCAGGAACATACAAACCAATGCTCTGAATAATTTCAGGATTATCGATCATACCGCGCAACAATCGATAAAAATGTGTAATCAAATACACATTCCTTCTAGTCTCTAAACTATTGTAGCCAAGCATACCCTGGAGAAACTCGGTTGGGTAAAGCCAAGGATAATGCCCGTACTCTCTCATGTAGAGATATCTCAGAAACTTCTTTTGGACTTTCTCCACCATAAGAGAGTACTTGCCCTCATGTGGCCCCCAGATCATCGAGCCACTCTCGAGTCTACTCCGCACCAAGGAGTTGTAAAGAGTTCTGAGTACGCGGGTATTCTCGAAAACCCTGCCAGTACGCAGAACAAATCCTAACATTCTCAAAGCATTACCACTGATCGTCTCTATGTGATCGTGAAATGTTAGGTTGCTTACAAATCTAACACCTAGATCTTTAACATTTGATGTTCTTGTCAGATTTTGATCGTTCATTTTGTAGCGAAAAAATAGAGTTTTTTGGGCCCTGGTGAAGGATGTAACCGAACACTTGGAAACATTAAACAACAGTTTATTTCGTCTTCCCCATTCACATATATTTGATATATCTGCTTGGAGAAGACGAAAATCGTCCAAAGTTGACACCTTTAAGAAAAGCTTTAAGTCATCTGCAAATAACAGAAAGCGCGAGTTTAAGATTACATTTTTTATATTATTAATAAAAATCGAAAACAACAATGGACCCAGGTTAGATCCTTGTGGGACACCCGAGAAGGTAAAGAAGCACTCTGACGCGAATAGGCCGTAGGAGACGTATTGGTTCCTATTTTGGAGGTAGCTCGACATTAATTTTAGCATACCATCCGAGAAACCAATCTCATACAACCTTTTCAATAAGACATCATGGTTGACTGTATCAAAGGCTGTATAAAATCACCTCCCGCTCTCTCTCCTCAACTTGGAGCAATGAAATGCGACATTTTATTACACACAATTGTGATTCAGTCTCATTGAGATCTCTGAAACAATTCAATAAATTCCATAATTTTAGAAACTCTGAGAATCTGAAAATTAAGATTTTCATATAACATTTCTCAGTAAAAAACATATACATTTCAGCCCATGTCGTGTACGCATTTTTATTGCTCCCAGCGAGATGTGACTATATGAAGCTACTTCCTTCCAATTCGCTTCCCCCCTTCTCGGTTGCGGCCGCCTGACGCCCGCCACGATCGAAAGCGACCATCGCGGCCGAAAACTCGCGCGCCGTCTTCGGCACGGTACCCACCCCCAACCGGGGCGGCCATCGGCAGCGGCCCTGAAAGGGGCCATTGTGGAGAATGCAATCTCCGCTCTGCTTGGCATCTAGAACTCGAGTGTTCTGTTGCCTGATGTTATGATCAGGTCTTGTCCTGTCCGTAACATTCTCCCCCCGTGCAGCTTGTCTGTACTTCACGGTTAGGACAGGACGCTACTAGGTTAATAGGTCCAGGCGACCGCAGCCCTGACCATACAGCCGGCGCAGGTCTAGGCGACCGCAGCCCTGACTGTATGGCCGGCGCAGGTCCAGGCGACCGCAGCCCTAACTGTACAACCGGCGCAGGTCTAGGCGACCGCAGCCCTGACTATACAGCCGGCGCAGGTCCAGGCGACCGCAGCCCTGACTATACAGCCGGCGCAGGTCTAGGCGACCGCGGCCCTAACTGTATAGCCGGCGCAGGTCTAGGCGACCGCAGCCCTGACCATACAGCCGGCGCAGGTCTAGGCGACCGCGGCCCTAACTGTATAGCCGGCGCAGGTCTAGGCGACCGCAGCCCTGACTATACAGCCGGCGCAGGTCTAGGCGATCGCGACCCTAACTGTATAGCCGGCGCAGGTCTAGGCGACCGCAGCCCTGACTATACAGCCGGCGCAGGTCTAGGCGACCGCGGCCCTAACTGTATAGCCGGCGCAGGTCCTTCCCCCCTTTTGCCACTTGGGTCACCATCAAGTTGGCAGCTCGAACCCCGCATTATGGCCCGGGGCGGCCCTTTGCCTCTTGGATCTTTCACCAAGCTAGCAGATACCTTATTCCTGCAGCCATGTCGCCACTTGGGTCACCATCAAGTTGGCGGCTGCTCCTTCTCTGGCGTGGGCGGCCCTTTGCCACTTGGTCTAACCAAGCGGTGAGTACTCATACTTACAAACGCCAGCCAAATACCTAGCGCGCCTCCCTCCGGGCGCTCTAGGCGGGGCACTCAGCCTGCAGTCTGAACGCTCCTTCTCTGGAAATAACAATCATACGGACCAGGTCCGTCCATACCCTCGCGACATGCAGGAGCAGTCCCCACTGTGCAAGGCAAAATATAAATCTCAATGCCGTATAAATACGGTCTTATTGTCTCAAACGAGACCCAATACATATAAAACAAGTAGGTTAAATTCCACATAATTTCTGTTCCCACATAAGCACGGGGATCGCCTCAAAAAAGAGGGATCCTCGTATGTCTCAAGTTCGCTCAACTCCTCGGAAGGCGGACAATGAGTGCACCATGACGCCCTAGGCGTCCCCAAGTGATATTTACTTCATAACATAAAATGCAACAGTCATTGGAAATATAAATTACACAAAAATGCCTCATTATTTTTCCCGCAAAAAATATCATCAAATAATATTGCAAGAAAAACCCCAAATTTGTCACATTAATGGAAATAAAGATGTACCAATTTTTATCGTAAAACTTCAAACACTTGGGAGGATACGGATACCATCATCGGTCTCGCTTTGGCGCTCGCATCGTTATCTCTCTCTCTCGGGCGGCGAGTGACGTCATCGCACAGCGGCCCAAGGCTCGGGATGACGTCTTCTATCTCACTCTGCCGGCGGCGCTACTCTCGCGCCCGTATGCTGACTCAGCATGGTTCATATTTGTTGGTATTATTTACATTTTATACGTGTATTTTTAATGGCCGCACAAGGCTTTCCCATCACCAAGCAGGAATTTCATTATCACCGTATCGCTCATCAAACACTTGTCTTAACGACCGGTCATTTTCATGAAATTCGGCTCTTGCCAGATTCTGCCTGGATTCTCATTAGATTCCATTTTGACACTTTTCCTTTGAGTGCGCGTAATAGGCTCGCGTCACACCACGCGGTGTCAACACTATTACCTGCGTGACCGCACTACGCGCAATCTTTGTCAGAGTTGGCCACGTTACTCCGCCGAATCGTCATACTGTGTTTTTATTAGCGGCAATCGTGCGGCTTTCTATCCGCTCGCACTTCCCGCGTATGACTCGGTAGGTATTTTTCTTTATGTTGACATCATACGTTCCGCCGCGCGATAGGGCAGGTTGTTGCCATCTCTTTCTGGCGGACCGTGACACCGCTCAGTCGGTGTTGTCTCAATTTCATTCCAAATACATGTGCCGCGCCTGGTCTTGTGTATAGCAGTGGTGGTATTTACGATTCCGGCGCACTTGCCACTTTTAGATCGCGCATTTCCACAACACATTGAGCCATGGTCAAGCTGATTTTGCACTAATCCACATATAACACTTGGCTCCACTAGTATTTGTATTAGTTTTATTTAACTCAGAAACCACACATCTATTTAATTCATTATCTCGACCAGTCGCCCGACGCACACGTTGATTCACATCATGAATGGCCAACTTTCGGTCTGATCTCGGCTTACATTGCCCTGACCATTTTATGGTATATTTATTTTTCTTAATTTCCCGCCAGGCGTTAGATGCGCTATGGCGGCTGTTTGGACAAGCTCATCTTGTCTAGTTACTTTTACCATTTTTTTTAAATAGTACAGTGCGCCATAATCTATAAAATTATTACATTTATTTATTTATTAATTCCTTATTTTTTCTTCCTTTTTTTAGATTTTCTTAGCGACATTCACTCCCGTGGTAATGAAAGCCGCTGGCAATTCCATCCGTGGAATAGAGAGAGGCTTCTGTTTCGCCCAAATTCTATTAATTTCATTAATTCTTGCCCATCTGTCGCCCGGTATGCCCTTGTAAGGCGTTGCAGAAAGTTTACAGCGCGTTCTCCGCCGCTGTAGGTACTTTCAGTGGTGACGTCATGCTCTCCGCCGAGGTGCGAGCTCTGTTATCGCTGTCTCTCTCTGTCTCGGCGGACTACGTCATCGTACCTCTCTCTCTTCCCATGTGCATGGCGCGTTCGTCCGTCGGGCATAGTGCTCTCTCTTTCACGCGCGTGACGCGCTCATCGGTCGAGCATAGTGCTCTCTCTTTCACGCGCGTGATACCATTAGGCCGGAGGCTGCGCCATCTAGCGTGCTCAATGCCGAACTTGTGCAAAACTTATCAATCCGCGACTCACTGCGGCATTCCTTGTTGCATCAATTAAGCGCGTATTTTTTCCCGACTCGTTGGGATTAAATATCGCCATATTGCGCCACGTGCGGTAGGTATAACGTCGCTACCCGCGCCGCCTTTTCGGCTATATGCAAGGCATGGGGGGCCACTTTCAAATATTAATTTATTATCGCCCAGTATGCCTTTATCCGTCTTTCTCGTTTTCACAAGCGGTCTCTTTCTTGCTGGCCAGTAGGTATTTGGCGAGCAGCGCCTTCTATAATATTTACGTCGATGCGTCGTTTCTTTGACGCGGGCCGCGACGGCAATTCTTTAGCGAGCAAATCGCTGTAGATAAAATGAGCTTGCATCTGAGCTCCCAGATCGCTGTCGGCCGCGGGCGCTGCTAGCGACCGCTGTATGCGTGTGTGTGTGTCCTGACCCAGGGCAGGGCGACGCGGAGATGTGATCTGCCAGTATAGCTTTTAAATTACTTTTCGGGTGGCTATCACATGCGCGCGGTCATAACTGAACTTCACATATTTTCACAACACACGCGCGTTTTTCTCACTTTAAATAAACATTGAAAATAAAACCATTTTAGAAATTTCATTTTCCACTTTTCATATTTTTGAAAATAAAATTATTTCACAAAATTTCATTTTTCACTTTTTATATTTTGAAAATAAAATTTATAAAATTTCATTTTTCACTTTTATATTTGAAAATAAAATTACTTTATAAAATTTCATTTTATTTATTTTTGTTATTATTTCTTCATCTTACTTTCATCGCGCGTGCAAAGTTTTTACTTTGCGCGCCAATTCTTTAAATTTTGCGAGCATCTCTATAGCTCCGCGGTGCGCCGCAGTGGTCGTTGGGCGCTGTCGCTTCGCTGCGGCGGCGGCGACAATTTGGTCGCACAGGTTATGAGAATATTTTCAAACATTTTTAAATATAAACATATTTCACACTTATTATCTCACATGTATATATTCACCCGTACAGACAATTATATTTTCACATATATTATGTATTCCACACGCATATATTCACACGTATTTTGGCGTGGCTGAAATTTAACATCAGAGGCAGGGCGGGGTATTCACGCCCTCTATTTTCATTCATTAAGAAAAGGCCCATAATGGCAAAATTCTTTCTCTTTTTGAACAATTTTTAAATTCAAAAAGAATCCCTAAATTTCAAAACTTTCAAATTTCAAAAACCTTCAAATTTCAAACTTTAAAATTTCAAAATGAATTGAAACTGGCTTGTTTTGCCACTTTATACTTCGCTGAGGCGAAGGCCATGCTTTTGCCGCCCTCTTCCTTCTCAACGAAGTGTGCCATTATGCTACACCTTTTCAAACCCATCACCAAAAAATAAATATGTGTGCAGTGTCACTTACTCATTACGCCATGATGTGCTCTGGCGTTCTATCCTGTCGGCTGCGGCAGGGCACCTCCAGCACAGGTCTCAACTGGCTAGCTGGCATTGGCGGCTACCGACAGGCACGGCATGTTGACCACCATAGGTCGGAGCGGGTGTGGCCGGCGTTGGCCCAGGTCAGCATTGGCCGCTCCAGGTTGGTCGGGTGGTTCACGCTGAGGGTGGTGGACCGCTGCCGTCACTGCATTGGACCGCGCCCTTCACGTCAGGGCGCTGCTGGCTGCATTCACAGTCGCTGCGGGGGAGGGCACCCCTCCTAGGGGTGCTGTCGACTGCGATGGCTGCTCCAGGTTGGCGCCGACTGGTCCTCATCTCGGACCATCAGGGGAAGGGCCCTTATCAGGGCCACCATCCGGATCGTCGTGGATCATCAGGTCATCAGGATTCTCCCCCCGTGAAGGATCGTGCATCAGTCGGGCCTCAGGTCGCCGCTGGCTCTCATGGAAGGCGGCTTCTCTCTCGGCTGCGCTGTGATGAAGCGAGGCACGGTGAACTGGCTTGAGTACGGCCAGTTGCTCTGCTGTGGTGAAGCGAAGCTCAGCAATCCGTCTCGACAGGACCAGCTTGTTCCGCACAGAACAAACAAAAAATAGGGCGGTCCGCTCAGTCCGCTCCGCCGGCCAAGAAGCGTAGTAATGGCCGGAGAAATACAGCACGGGTGTCTCGTGTCAAACAGCATACTTTCGCTGTGATGCGAAATTCGTCATAGAGAAGCGCCGGCCGTCGTCCAAAATTCTCAGCCAGAGGCGCCGAAGATCGCGGAGGCTGGATCGTAGATTCACTGCAGTAGTCAGGTCCCAGCAGAATTCTCCAATAGGTATCGGGAGATAAATAAAATGCAGATGAAAGTGATCCGACAGCGTTTAAATCACCACGCGTAAAGCGTAACAGGTGACCGCTCTACAAAACCTTTTTATTATATAACATTCTCAGAGATTTACAAGATACGATATGACAGCATGTTACGTAACCCAATCAGAGCGAGCCAAATCTCCCCTCTCTGTCGCCGCGGTTTGAACCGCGACTGGTGCCATCTCGCGGCGCTTTCTAGGAACTAGACCCGCGAGCGGCCGTACTGATCTCGGTCTGAAGACAAAAAATGGTTAATTACAGGTTTTGCATGTATCCCACAGGGCTACAAACTATGTCACGTATAGGCCTGACCTTGCATAAGGCCGTGACACAGTTCATCGGACCTGCAGGTCCTACTAATTTATGAAAATGCGTTAATTATGTCGACCGTGAAGGGTCGAAGTTAAATCAGGTCATAAAAGTAGGTAATTTAATTGTTACGCGATGCTTTCCATGATTACTGCATAGTACTCGCCCTAACGAGTATTTTGACACCACTTTCGTCTATGGACAAAGTGGTTTTTTATACTTATCGCGTTTTTAAGAAAAGTTGAAAAGGTCAATTTTTCTTCCAAGTCGAAACATGAGCCTATATAGGCATGTGTATACTCTCTGAATAGGTATTTACTTTGCGATCATGATGCAAAAAGATTCATCAAGATCGGATACTTCTGTCAAAAGTTATTTCTATTTTTGTGATTCCGGCGGAAATTTACCTCAGTGGTGGTCAGATTAAATTCATTAAAAATTAGTGACCAAATGTTTATCGATGTCTTAGCATTACCAATGGATAGGTATTGACTGGGTGCGTCTTGTAGTAATATTTTCAAGTCTGTCCTGCAAATATTACTTGCGCTATATGCCTTCAAAGGGGGCCGCGGAGAAAACTTTCTCATTTAGCTCTCTCCGGCGTCCCGGTACAACTTTACATGCGTAAAAACACATTAACTTAAGAAGTATTCTTGTTGAGAACACTGTAAAAAAGGTTTCAGTTTGATTTTAAGTCCGTGAGAGCTGAAATCTCACTTTGATTAATTCCCATAAGATATTCAATTATCAGAAAAAATGTGTTTTTTACCATATCACTGCCGATAACTCACTATATCGCGCAGTGTGTGTGTGTGCATTTACTTGACAACTCTTTATTTTAGGTAAATTTCATAAAATATTTTTGACCATGTAATTTCTTCAAAGTGACCGGCAACTGATTTTGCCGGGATTTTAAAATGACTTTACTTTCAGTGTTCAACCAAAATGGTTCAGATAATAATAATAACTTGCGTCTTACGCAAAATAAAAATACCTCCCGCTTTCTCTTTATTGAACAATAAAATGTGACATTCCATTTTTACATACAGTCATGATGCAATTCTGTCAAGCTCCTGGATTTCAACAAGGAATTCCAAATTCTGAAATCAGAGATATTCATTAGCATTTATAATACAATATTGTGCCAGTATGAAAGACATGTCTGGATCACGCTGTACAACACATTTACATGTTCAAAGCGAGGCGTAATTTTACTTTCCGAGAGCATCATTTCTCTCGATTCATATTTTAATTGCGAGTTCCAGACCTGTCGCCCAGGTTACCGACTTAGACACGGTATTCACGCCCGACTGGGTCGGGGGTGACCAAGTGCTGATGATGATGATACCCGGTTGTCATGGCAACCAGGCATCAATGCTCTTTACATGTGGAATAAAATCACCTCCCGCTCTCTCTCCTCAACTTGGAGCAATGAAATGCGACATTTTATTACATACAATTATTGTGATTCAGTCTCATTGAGATCTCTGAAACAATTCAATAAATTCCATAATTTTAGAAACTCTGAGAATCTGAAAATTAAGATTTTCATATAACATTTCTCAGTAAAAAACATATACATTTCAGCCCATGTCGTGTACGCATTTTTATTGCTCCCAGCGAGATGTGACTTTATGAAGCTACTTCCTTCCAATTCGCTTCCCCCCTTCTCGGTTGCCGCCGCCTGACGCCCGCCACGATCGAAAGCGACCACCGCGGCCGAAAACTCGGCACAAACCGTCTTCGGCACGGTACCCACCCCCAACCGGGGCGGCCATCGGCAGCGGCCCTGAAAGGGGCCTTTGTGGAGAATGCAATCTCCGCTCTGCTTGGCATCTAGAACTCGAGTGTTCTGTTGCCTGATGGTATGATCAGGTCTTGTCCTGTCCGTAACACTATGCTTTAAAAGAACGCTTACTTTGATCCAACTTGAAACAACCGGCCCTTAGTGGTTGCCGAGATATTTTGGTCACCGATTTTCAAAACATGGTTTCTAATAAAATGCGTTTGAAAATTGAGCAATATATGAAAATAAATAAAGAAATGCCACTATTAGACTGAGAGGTGACAGGATTTTTCATAACGATCACGGATACGGTTAGATTTACTTTTATAGTTTGTAGAGTAGTCTCCTAAGGTGAATGATGTTGGTCTGCCTGCTCTCAGTGGTTGCAACTTCGAGTTATAGAGCTTACAAGAGGCTTCATTGTTGCGAAAAAAAACGATAACAGAAATGGTCAGTTTTAGTACCTGTTTAAAGTACGGCGTCTCCGCTGATGAAACAAGTTGGTCTGCCTGCTCTCAGTGGTTGTATTTCAGAGAAAAAAAATAACAGTAATCAATAAAGTAAAGAATTAAAGTCACATTACAATCTATACTAAACCACAAAATAAAGTATTAAATCCAGTTTTTTATAAATATTTAGCTTGCAATATAACCTTATAATTTTTGAGTAAAATCACAGGTTCATCATTACTTTAACATAGATTTCTTTTTTAACTTAGATAGATTTAACTTAGATTTCGTCACCTTCGGAATCTTCTTCTTCGCTGCTTAGGCACGTAGACGAGGAGTTTGTGATGTGATAAAATAACTGTAAAATTTGATAGGAAAAATGACGATTATGATGATATGAAAATTATTATACAAATGTATATGTAAAAAACATAAGGATTGTGTGTATAGCTTAATGAGATTTATGATTTAGATACGTAATAATATGCCATTAATAAGAAACAAATACATGCAAACTTTGCGTTTCCTAACGATTTTTACCTATACAAAACTTACCGCTGACATCGACAGAAATATTTTCATTTTCTGACTCCGTTACGGTAACATCGGATACCTATCTGGTAGTCGGTTCCCTGGATACCAGAGAAGAACATATTTGCCGTGTTCTTCTTTCCATCCGTGTTCAATTGGCAAAAGATAGCTTGGAGGAATTTTTGGAAGGAATTTTTGGTTGAATTTATCCAGATATTTGAGACGTATTTAGCTCTTAAGTATCTGTTAAACTAGTTCGGTTTCAGACGGTGGCAAAAAAGCAGCATCAAAATTCATAAGAGTTTTGTAAAATTTTTCATTCTCTTTACTGGGCTTAAATTTTTTTAGGAAAATCTTATGGCGGGCCTCGTTTACAGATTTACTCTTCACACCATATAACTCACAAATGAATTGTGCAATTTTGCATTTGGTTTCATTTTTCAACGGAGCATCGCAACTTAGCTCTATTAGAGCCTCTTGATAGACTGTGATAGGATATTGTAAGGTTTTTGTTTGCCCTTTCTATAAAATGCAGGGGTATAATCACACCCTGTCAAAGCATTAAACGCTGGTAAACTCTTTGGCGAGGTAGCACCAATACTGAGATAATTTTTTTTGACATTTACAATACGTCGTTTGGCAAGAGTGCCGGATTCAATAAATATTTTATGCTTTACGAATTTGTCCAAATTTTCTATTAAAATGACGATTACATCAATGATACACAATGATACCATACGAGAGTCGCCAGACTAACTTGTTTCATCTGCGGAGACGCCATACTTTGAATAGGTACTAAAAGTGACCATTTCTGTTACCGTTTTTTTTTCTCGCAACAATGCAGTGACTTGCGCGCATCATAAAGCCATGTATTCACTAGGGGACAAATTGTCCCTCAACAGCACGCGTGGCACAGAGTCTACGTGACGTTGCAACGTCGTGCACTGTTCCGCGACGGCGCGCACAACATAGCGCGGCATTTCTACGTGCCGTGGCAACGTTGCCATGCGCACGGTACCCGAGCGTACTCACTGCAACATTCCGCGGAGCGTCAGTACCACGTGGTATGTTTACAAGTGAATACGCATGCGCTGTATCTGTCAAGATGACAGTGTGGGGAAACGAAATTGTTCTTGAACTCATCGAGCTGTATCGATCGAAGATCGCATAGAATGTCCGTCCTTCTTTTTCTTTGCAGTAAAGAATTTCGCATTCTCCTCTTTTTTCTCCTCTTACGTTTCGATAAACTCATTAATATAAACAGATACGCAGTTGACATCATAACCTCCTAGGGCCACATTTCCGTGACGTGGAAAACAATAATTATTTGCAAAAGGACCTTGTTTTTAATAATATTCAATTTACTACAGTAAAACCTCGTTAATTTGAAATTGCGACCCAAAAAAACATTTCGAATTGCGCGGAACCCCGTTTTCGCCAAATGAGATACCGCAGCTGTCATCCATAACCTTATCGGATGACATTTCCGCGACAAGATATGCGAGTCCCGGTGTGTACACGTCAAATGATCGCGTCATTGTCCCCGAAACATGAGCGTAGATGTTGATGCGACATGCCGAGTGGAATGTTTCGCGATTTGTCCCCTAGTGAATACATGGCTTAACTCTGAAATGCAACCACTGAGAGCCCGCCAGACCAACTTGTTTCATTTGCGGAGACGCCATACTTTCAATATGAACTAAAACTGACCATTTCTCTGGTCGTTTTTTTTTCGCAATAATGAAGCCTCTTGTAAGCTCTATAACTCGAAGTTGCAACCACTTAGAGCAGGCAGACCGACATCGTTCACCTTAGGGGACTACTCTACAAACTATAAAAGTAAATCAAACCATATCCATGATCGTTATGAAAAATCCCGTGACCTCTTAGACTATATTATCAGCTATAACTTTGTTATTTTTTTAATTTTAGCTTGAAATTTTCACCAGATATTCTTGAGACCTTAAGCTTTAAGAAAACAAAAATTTAAAAATCGATTTTGTCAAAATGTCTAGGTAAGTATTCCCCCCTAAATTGTAATGTGATTTAATAACTATATTGTCAAATGAATTAAAGAAAAAAAATCTTTGCAATGTTCATGAGTTTGACACGTTTGACCACATCTAGTGCAAAATAGGGTGCATGTGATACAATTAGGGATTATAATCCGGGGCACTTTTCCAACCCCGGGATTAGGGAAGGCCAATCCCGGGACCAGTCTCGAGATTGGATTTTGACATTGTCCGAAAATATAGAGTAAATTGTTTAAGATAGTAAACGAAAACCGAATTTTTAGCAAATCCGACAGTTTACGTACGGATCGATGTGACATATTTGGTATTTAAAATATAAAAAATAAGCAACATGAAATTAGTAAGATTTCAGTGTCTTATTTTATAGAGATTTGGAAATATATTCTCAGCCTGAGAAGTTCGATACTCGAATCACCGAGACGGCTTCTCACAAATTTCGGCGAGTTTACGTTTAAGAGAGGGCGGCCGCGGAAGACTTGGCAAGACCAGATGCTGGAAGATGGTCCTATTAGGAGCCTCAACAATCGACGTGCTTGCATGCAAAGATGTATGAAAGTGGATGGGACGAGAGTTGAGTATCAAGACCGAAGAATGTGACGCTCGATTCTCTCTGCCTATCCCTGCGCGGAAACGGCGTGATGGTAAGTTAGTTACTATCAAGTTAAAGATGAGTAGAACTATTGTAAATGTTCGATTATTCAAAACAAGCAAGGTTTTTTTTGGACAGGCGAATTTGCTATGCTAGTATTTCTACCTCTTATTGCTGAAGGTGGTAAATACGGCGTAATGGTAAGTAAAAAAAAGATTTCAATTCAAAAATTTTAATTTTAATTAATTTACGTTATATTCCCGTGACAAAAATACAAAATTACTTAAAAGTAAAGATTAATTCACCAGTGGGACCCAGTGTGACCTCTTAGATAACATAAAATAGATAGAGCAATTTTTGCTAACATCGCCATCGTAGTAAAAATAGACAATAATATATCACATATTAGACATTAGACCGTAGTCTAAAGTCAGTGGAATCGTATGTGCGTGTATTTCTATCATTAACTTATTACGAAGCAAAATTATTATTTTAATAGCCTCCGATAGTCTCCCATCCGGAGACGTCATCTCGCGCCCTGATGGGAACAAAGATGGACGCGCCTGGCGCTGGCGCCGTGAACGATTTTTTTTGCGTGAAGCGTCTCAATTCTTTCTGGTAATTAAGAAAAATGTAATATTATTTTAAATTTAATTATCAGCTATATAATGAACTTTTCAAATCAGTTGAGGGGAACCTGGGTTGTGACAAGCCAGGTGTCGTTGGGCGCTGAAGCAGCACTAGGCGGAGACTGGCGGAGACACGGAGTCACACGATGCCGCAAATTAGTTTGCACGAGGTCGAGTCGAAAATTCTGGAAAAAAAATTGCGCATGAAAATGTTTTACATAAAATAAAACATTATTTTAAAAGCAAAATAATTTCTATCTACTACTATTCTAGGTAATTTATATCTCCTATTGCGGCGTTCTGCTGGGGGGAGCTACAGAGTTCAAATTTTGTAATAGATTAAGAAATATAAAGAAAAAAAAGATATTAAATTCATTGAATCAAATTGTCGTCTCAATTTATCTAAGTGTATATTTATGACTTAATTAAAATTGAAGATCAACTCGTATGAAAATAAAAACACACTCGTTTTTTAGTTCTACTTATTTAAACACGTCTCACAAAAATTAAAATAAATAAATAGAATTATAAAACAAGTGTGCATTTATTTTCATATAAGTGTTTATGAAGTTCTATAAACTTACTTCCGAAACTAAATTCAAAACAAGTTTGAAAAACCATTGTTCAATTACCCTGCATTATTTTATTGCAAATGTATAAAATATTTTATTTATTTTCAGCAGACAAGCATTGTAAAAATTTATAACCATAAAGTTTTTAATGAAGAATGTGTTTATTATTTAGTAAATTGTGTAAGTCTTTTACGTTTGAAACTACACATTTTTATAATATAAAGCTATTATATACTAGAAGTATGTTAATATGCCTTATTGGCATTATTTTTATCACGCCTAGCTAAACATGTTGATAACAGACGAGAAATTTTCGGCCGCGCATGTGCACCGCACTCAAGGCCCGAGAGTAGGAGATTCCGCCATTGAGCAGTGTGTTGGTAAATAATGAATACATCACCTGTTGGTTCAATCGAGAATCGCCATCGAGGTATTGAGTCAGTAAACCGCGGTCGGCGGTAGTGAAAGCTATTTCTCGTCTACGGCCGGCGGCCGAAATGTGGCGTGCCTAGATTTCTAATATACTCGTATACTAAGTGATTTTTCTTTCCGTGCCTTACAGTCAGCTCGGTAGGATTGACTTTTAGAGATGAGATTATACATCATTTTGAATTTTTCTCACACACCATCGAATCCATATGGCCGCGAAACCTAAATACTGACCATATTGCGACTATGTTGTCAGGGAATTGAGTGTATTTCTGCAGTTTGAGACAAATAATATTGCAAAAGCCCCGTCGGACAATGGACGAATCCGGTCCCCAAGTTTCCCGCGAAATAAAAAACCAGGCGGCCGCGGGATACAGCTCCACGGTGAACAGCGACTTCGGCGTCTGGTGAGTTTGACCACTAAATCTCACGAGAATATTTTGATAAACATTTATAAATTAATATTCTATTTAGTTATTTCAACCATTATTTAGTAACGTTGAATAATATTTCATTGTATTTTTTTCACAGAATTCAACCCTAAAACAATGAACTGAGAATTATTAAATATTTTACGCATTATTTGCGTCATAAATACATTTAAAAACAACATTTCATTGGTCTAAACTGTAGAATAATTTTCTTTGTATGTATATTTTTATGAAATATATTTTTCTTTGTGTTCATTCGATATAGGTATCATTTTAATAAAACTATATTTTTAGTTCCATCGAAAATATATGTAATTAGAGTTTTCCTAATACATATTTATTATTATAAGTCCTAACAGTAATAAAATATAGTAGGTCACTATGTAGCAAAAGAAACTTAAGTATTATTATTATGCAAACCGCGTTTTTACCTGTAATAAGACCTG
Source organism: Agrypnia vestita (assembly GCA_016648135.1). Lineage (NCBI taxonomy): Eukaryota > Metazoa > Arthropoda > Insecta > Trichoptera > Phryganeidae > Agrypnia > Agrypnia vestita. The sequence continues at coordinate 41,214 of JADDOH010000979.1, read as the reverse complement.
TACGTTTAAAAAATACCTTTACGTTTTTATCAGCAAAGTTTGTAAAAAATTGCTACATGGTTCAGCGTTGTTTTTTTACCAGGAATTTGTGTGCATATTGATAATTTTATGACATAAATACTTGGTAAATTGTATTTTTTTACGAACAAAAAATATTGTATTGTAGATTTTTCAAAAAGAACCCACCTATCTAATTATTTATTACGCCTACGCGTAATGAATTTTTTTAACAATCGATTGTTATATACCCATTCTTTACTAACTTACTACTATCACGCCATCTCTCCGCGGGGGTAGGCAGAGTCATATAGTTATTAGATTACAGGTGAGAATATAAAGTGGTCTTACACAAGTCTTTTATTTATGTAAACAAAGTTCATGCCTAATCAATAAATAATATAGTTAGTAGATCATGATCTAATGAACATTTGACTGATCTACAATGCAGTTTTGGTATTGAGCTCTATCTATTTTTATATTGATAATTTCATAACATAATATATTTCATACTTATTTTTTTTAATTCTCATATTTTTTTTAATTCTATGAAGTATTTAGAGAAATGTATTTCTATATTTTCACGGTCATGGTCGCGCATTTTCCTAACTGTTGCGCAGCGTTCATGGCCTGAACTCTCTGGCTCGCGTTTCAGAATCCATTGAAGGGTCCGGGTGCGTTGCTCTCCGAGATGAACATCAGCCACATTTATTGCCCCGTTAAACACAATGCGTGAAACGATATTACAGGCGATCAAATGATTGGCTAGTTCTTCATCTAAATTTATAATTTTCTGTAATGTCGCGATAGTGGTTATAATAGGAACACGGCACAGTATCCCTCCGAAGGCCGCGGCCATACCGGAAACTGGGAATGAATAAATACCATCCGTAAACAAATATGCTTAATAATTTTCATTACAACCGATTTGATTGGCCAAACAATCAAATCGGTTGTGTCAAAGTGAGCGGAACTCATGACGCATTATCCAGTTTTGAAATTCATAATAGCATTCTTTCGTTTTAGCTCGTTTTCGCAGTTTTATTTGTATAATGATATGCGGATTGCAGAAAATCAATATATTCAATATATATATATAAAGAAACCCGTGTTTCCCTATCCGCCAAGTTTTCTCCACAACCACCCGCAGGTGGTATGTTGGTGGATAGTCCTTGGTGTCACATCGAAAATATGCGAGTTTGGAGGGGGTGGCTGATCGTGGGTGGGAGTGGGTGACAAAAATGTGCTTTCTAGCACGTTGTTTTGTTATGGGAAGGCCGCAAATAGGCGCGCCGGCTGTGTCGGTGAGTCTAGAAGGATCCGGAAAAACCTGCTCTAGAAAGTTCTGGAAGGAGAAGGTTCTAGAAAATTCTCGAAAGACTATAAGGTTTTAAACTAAGCGGCGGAATTTAAACGAATGTGTCGGTGTGTCTAGAAGGTTCCTTACATTCAATAAATTTCTTATTCAATAAATTCCTTACATTCAATAAATTTCTTATTCCTTACATTCAATAAATTTCTTATATGAAAGTTCTGGAAGGAGAATGTTCTAGAAGGTTCGCGAAAGTTCTATGACGATCCAAACAGTGTACTAAAAATCTATGCGTGCGAAGCCGCGCGGACACATCTAGTTGTGTATATAATTGATGTATGTTACCTTCATTGTTTTTTCTCTGAAGGTGAATGAGATCTTAATCATGTGTGTGTTTTTATGATTTATCTAGATTGTGTCACGTTAGAATTACTCAATCTCTATGAATTATTTATTAACTAGATTTTTTACGAGAACGGAAATTGACAGTCAGTAAGAAAGCGGTATAGACGTACACCTGCATCCGCGACAACGCTAGGGGGTTTATCATTTGACACACAAATTAAAGGCACACACAATTCATAGTCAAAACGTTTGTTTGTAAAATCTCTCATCCTAACGATATTTTTATCGAAAAATCTGCCGAAAACGGGTCTCTATTTTACTGATGTAAAATACCATAATCAATATATATATATAAAGAAACCCGTGTTTCCCTATCCGCCAAGTTTTCTCCACAACCAGCCACAACCACCCACCGGTGGTTATGGTGGTGGATAGCCCTTGGTATCACATCGAAAATGTGCGAGTTTGGTGGGGGTGGCTGGGCATGGGTGGGAGTGAGTGACGAAAATGTACTTTCTAGCACATTGTTTGGTTATGGGAAGGCCGCGAATGCTTCAGATTGTTTCAAAATAGGCGCGCCGACTGTGTCGGTGAGTCTACAAGGTTCCGGAAAAACCTGCTCTAGGAAGTTCTGGAAGGAGAAGGTTCTAGAAAATTCCCGAAAGTTCTATGAGATTCTAAACTGAGTGGAGGAATGTATCGGTGTGTATAGAAGGTTCCTGTCCATTCGATAAATTTCTTGAAAGTTATGGAAGGAGAATGTTCTAGAAGATTCGCTAAAATTCTATGACGATCCAAACAGTGTACTAAAAATCTACGCGTGCGAAGCCGCGCGGGCACAGCTAGTAAATAATATAAATTAATATTTTTACTGCTGAATTTCTTACTTTAATTTATAAGGTAGCATCTACATACAAAAATATGAATTTTTTGTCTCGACACAAGCATATTACCTAATTAACCCATTAAGGGGTCGAGTACAATTGAGTGGAATAATATAAATATTTCATGCGTATAAATATAAATTTATTGTGGCCGCTGTCGGCCATCGTATAGCCACGCTGCGGCCACACAGTCGCGTGATGAGGTAAACATAACTGTAACTAAATTGGTAAGTGTAATTTGACTGGTGGTTTAGGTTACAGTTTACCTGCGTTCGCTCGCCTAATTACAAATAATGATAATAAATATGAGGTTAAAATACAACAGTTAACAGTCATCGTTGCACTTAAAAAACAATCACACAATCACAGTTTATTTCGTCACTGATAAATCACCCACCACGCCAATGCGTCATATATATTTCTTACCATTCTTTCTTCACTCGTTCGCTTAACATGCCTAAACCACCTGATTTAGTTTTTTAATTCTATTCACTTTGCTGACACCAGCTTTACAATCTTTCTTAATATATTAATTCTTCATTCTAGCATAAATGGATTTTCGTTTCCACTGCAGTCCACTGCACTCAGTCTACTTTCGCTCCTCTTCTGCCAACTCCAGGCTTCACTTCCATACGTCAGTGTTGGCACTAGAATTCCATTGTGTACCGCTTGTCTCGCCTATGTACCTACATAAAAAATGACACACACGAATTTTTATTTAATATTGCACATAATTTACCTATTAGCCTCATCTTGAAAGAGCGCAATCAAATCACAGAATACTTAGAATTTCAAACATGGAAAGAAAATGCCAGCCTTTAGGTTTTTCTGAAAATGATGATATTTTCAATATATTTATAAATACAAAAAATTTGAGTTACTTTATTGATTTAATCTATATTTTCTCACATAATTGCATCGGTTATACTTAAATATTTAGCTTAGTTAAAGATATTGTAACGAGATACTAAAAAGAATTACGCACTCCTGTCACTTGTCACAACACTATATAAAGATCGAGAACGGCCTAGGATAATCTACAATCTTTGAGGGGCGTCTGAAACATTCGAGAAACACCCAGAAAAATCTAGAAGACATGGGAATCTTCTCCTAAATACTAGAATAATCCAGAAAGTACGAGAGTACCAGCATTTTCTGATAGAAATAAGACCGGCGCAGGAGTTGTTGACAGTTGGTTACCGTGCGAAATCACCACGAAGTGCGCTGGTGCGCAGGACGACGGGCAGGTGTGCCCAGTCGTGAAATTGCAAAACGACAGACATCGACGCAAATAATCGAACGAAATTCTTACCTGAAGAGGCGAAATAAACCGGAGCGATTTCTGCGAGCAGAAACTGGATGCAATGTTCTAGTGAATGTTAAATAATGTGTTTCAGCGACAATAAAGAGTTTATTTACGAGCGATATATTTCTAACTAGTGTAACTAAAGAATAGCGTTAAGTTTAGTAGTATTAAGTGACTTTGTTCATTGAATGGTTAATTAATCGCTAATTAATTTCCAGCATTTTAATTCATTTCTCTCGCAGCTACGACACGTTACAACATTATGTTTTTAATAATACCTACATATGTGATTTGGTCGCACGTGAAAGTTATTTCTAATAATAATCTACATTATTATAAGTAAAGCAAGGTCTAAATAACCCTTTATTAATTATACGTATAAATAAGTATTCATATACAAGAAATGTCATTTTCTGACAAGATATGTTCATCTGTTTAAGATGCGTTATGGGAGAACAGAAGATGAATGGATGTAATCTGGCTATTTAAATCTGATTATTTAGCTGAAAATGTAGGTATTACTAAAAGTAGGACTTGTTGGTCTTCTTGCATCTATGAGAGACGTTGGAGGTGCAACACCCAGGTTGAGGAATTATTCAAAACTACATATTTACTAGTATTATTACGAATGGCTGACAAAAATAAAATATGGGCTATCTACACATATTCGACTTCACCCGATAATACTTTGAACACTGAAACTTTTCTCTCGCGTCTCTGAGATTTAACAGTAAAAATCGGTGTGTATATGTTGGTCACCCACCTCTGCATACAAACTACAATATACATTGAATGACAGCTTGCTCCGCGCCAACTCAAAATTTTCTTTTTGCTGCTTTGTAAATCGATCCATGAACGCGCGCACTCGTAGCTCGTATACTATTGCAATAAGACCCGTGTATTTGAATTGTGGTAATTTATGAATGAGTATGTGAATTATCGGGCATATTTTTTATGAATTTATCATAACCCCGGAATGTAAGTAAACTTAGTAAAAACCACTACCAGATTTACGATCTACCGGTTTCGAGACGTACCCGTCTCTTCGTCAGGACCAACACTACACTACTACATTCACAACTCTATACACCCCAACCATAGTATTGTAAAACTATCACTACTGTTCACATGCGTGTTAATCTTGTCAGAGAAATTGAACTACTGAACAATTCAGGGATCTAACGAGAGAGAGTGAGAGGGGCGGGGTCTAAAATGGGTGTTACCACATCTCTTGTGAACGCTACATTGAACAAAGGGCTATATGAAAAATTAATTTGGTTATTAATGAGAGGTACTCTATAGTGTAGTGTTGGTCCTGACGAAGAGACGGGTACGTCTCGAAACCGGTAGACCGTAAATCTGGTAGTGGTTTTTACTAAGTTTGCTAACATTTTGTTATTATGTCTAACCACAAAGTTAATGCTTTAAATATTAATAATATTATCATAACCTCTGTTGAATTTATCAAGTTCCGAGTCGAATTTTTTTTTTTAACTGCATTTATCTATATCCATAGATATAATTATTACTGGTTTGTAGAAATGTTGTAACTCCAATATTCCATTAGTTTGGAATTTCAATAGCTATGAATCATTGACACCCTGACTGAAGAGCCATTGACCCGAAGATGATAATTACAGTGATACATGAAATTGAACTTTTTGAATGTTACATTAACTAGAGAAAGTGATTTTTATGGCTTTCTGCTTATTCCGAATCTTCTTTCTAAATTTTCCCGTATTCTGAATTCATCCTGCATCTGATTTCCATTATTTCTTCATTTCGATTCAGTGTTACAAGTTACAGCACCCACTTTAGACCCCACTCCGTCTCCCTCGTAGATTCCTGATCGTTCTGTAGTACTGTTAACCTTTCACCAATATAAATATTGGTATAAAATATGCATTTATACAATTTATTTAAATTTTAATATATTTTTTATTTTATTTAATATTGGTATAAAATATGTATTTCACCAATACAAATTGTTGATATTCATATTAAAACACGCATGTGATAAATATTGGTGAAAGGTTAACAGTACTACTATGGTTGTGGTGTATGGTGTTATGAACATAGTAGTACGTCTCGAAACCGTAAACCTGGTAGAATGGTAGACCTGGTAAATCTGGTAGTGGTTTATACTAATTTAACTAACACCCTGTTATAATGTCTAACCACAAAGGTAATGCTTTAAATATTTGAAATATTAATAATAATTGAGGATATATTATACGCATTTCACAAACGACAATGACAATTAGGGGATCCAATCCCGAGTCAAAATTTTGATCCCGGGTTTCGGGATCACCATGACAATCCGGGGATCACGGAATTGACGTGTTGATTTTAAATTTTTATACATTTGTATATACAAATAACATTGATAGAATCGGTCAAAAATGTCTAGTATTATTTAAAGTACATAGTTAAGACATTTATTGTTAGTATTGTGTCCGTTCAATCTTGGAAATACCAATGGAGTAAATAATACTTTAATATAAATTATAATATGAAAATAAAGCAATTTTGCTTATTTATTTATCAAAAGATACAAATACAATTAAAATAAGAAATAACACACTGTGTTGACAATAAATGCAATACATATATGTAATAAAAGAAAAATGAAACAATTAAGTAATTAAAATATTATTCTGAATAATATGCCCGAAGTATTCATCTAATTTTGGTACCCAGGCAGCCAGCTGCTGAAAAGGCGTGTTCAGGTTCCACACTTGTAGGTATTGTTATCAGATATTTATATGCCAATTCGAGATGATGTCCATTTGAAGCAGATTAATCATCTCCTTAAATGAGCTCTACTTTTTCTATTTATTATTTTTCGTCTCTAAATTCGTTTATTTGTTTTTTTTTTCTATTTGGATTTATTGTTTTTCTGACATTGTTATGATTGCGTATGGCAGCAAAATATGGTTATCCATTAGCATCCGGTGATTTTTCCTGTGACACTCGCAGGTACCTACATACATACCTATCACGATTTTGTATGCATACCAATTAATTGATGGCTGATAAATGGTTGATAAAAAATCAATCCCGTAAGTTTTGGGATTATATTTTATATTGATCCCTGGATTCATAGGCATCGAAAATTGGCCGCGATCCCGAATCCCTAGTGACAACGTGACAACGTAATGCGTCATTCCCGAGTATGCATAAAACTTCGCATTTAAGGTACAGATACACATGCTTATTTTGAGCATGCTCATTAGCATGCTCAAAACTAGCATGCCATAACAACTGTACACATTTACTCATTATTAGCATGCTTATTTTAAGCATGCTCATAAATAAGCAAGCTCAAAGCTAACAATCGAACACACATGCTTATTAGTGCCATGCTCTTGTCATAGAATAGAGAGGAACTAATTCAAAATTGAAACTTTGCAAACTGAATTAGAAAATTCAAATGAACCAATAAATCAAAACAGTTCCTGGGTTTAATCAAACACACATGCTTATTACTGGCATACTCTTGTCATAGAATAGAGACGCTCTTGTTCAAAATAGAAACTGCAAACTGAAATAGAAAATTCAAGTGAACCAATAAATCAAAATAGTTCCCGAGTTTCAATCCGCATATTTGTGATTTTTGTTTATATAATTTTATTGTATTCATGTCTTTTAATAAAGTTTCATAAACATTATTTCTTGCTTAGTATATTATTTTTACATAGCGGTGACCGAGTATTCCACAGACATTCGTGATTCCTTTAATAAGTCACGAAAAATAATGTTTTATCATCTCTCCAACGCGCCTTTTTTTTCATGTGTCGCGGACTGAGAAGATCGCATTGATAATCGATAACAGCCGCGAATGACATTAGCATGCTCATAATAAGCAAGCCTGTTCACAAGATACCCCCTCTCATGGTGAATGACATTAGCATGCTCATAAATCAACAGACGGTTGATTTATGAGCCACTAATGAGCATCTCATTACTAGAAATGTGCGTGCACACATGCCACTGATAAGCAAGGGCTAAAGAAGGTCAATACTGCGCATGCTCACGTGCCACTAATAAGCTCATTGCCGGAAAACCCCAAGTTTTATCCCCACGGATATTCCCCAAAATCAGATTTATTCCGACTTCCGACTAGCTACGGGGTCAATAGAAATGCGCGGTTAAAGGAGCATAAATTGTAAAGTGGCTTCAAAAGTTAGAAATTCGAAGAATTAAAGGGCACGATATATACCTACTCAATTTGAAGTAATACATACAGTTACAAAAAATGGAAGCTGATAGACAATTTCTGATGGCATGCATATTCGGAAAATCACAAAAAAGAATCAGCGAAGTCTGTTCCTGTAACAAAATCTTTGTATTAATTACGCTCCATTTTTGTTTATCTGTCATCAGATTCGTTGGATTATTTGAAAGCTTTGTATCTACCTAGGCAGATTATTGCTACATGCAATTGTGATTTATATTATGTTGAATTTGTGATTTATGTTGTGCTAATGAATTTTTTTCCCCCCGTTTCGTGAGCTTTACGGTACATAATGCCGATAAAGAATTAATTGAATGTTTATAATTTGTACGCTCCGCGACGGACTGTGTTTTCGATCTGTAATATTTTTGACAGTGAGATGAATAATACGTAGGTAGGTACAGTTGCCGGCAAACTTCTTGAAATTTTTTGACTTAGTGGGGGAATGCGCAGAAGACAAAATTTGGGTCTCTTTGGTGGAATGGTACACGCGCAAACTTCCCCCAACTACGTCGTAAAATTTCAAGATGTTTGCCGGCTACTGTACATGTAATAATTATTACGCAATTTTGACTCCCTTTCTTTTAACTCGTAGCGTCTGTGGTTTGTTGTCTGCCGGAAAAACTTTGGATCGAATGTTAACCCTTTTCCCATTATCCAATCGAGCTGAAACTTTGCAGGCAGACTCGTGGCGACGATAAAAAAGATCTAACAAATTTTCGTTTAAAAAAATTAATAATTATAGTATAATTTTAGATTTTTCGAAATTTTAATGGTTTTTCCAAATTGGAATCAATACAAAGTAATGTAGTGCAGTTAGCACGAAATCTGATTTAATGAAAAAGGGAGTATAATAAATACTTGGTTTTTAGTTAGTTTTTTCTTATTTTTTATTATCTTTGGTTAGTTTTTTCAATGTGTGATTTAATTACGCAAGTAATTACTTTAAAGAGGACGCATGTAAAAAAAAATATTGCACGAGCTGAATGAGTCAGTTGAATCCGAATTTGCAAAAACATCGCGAAATTACTAAAAATCGTGAAAAAGAGTGCTAAATTTGTTAAAAAAAAAATTTTTTCACATATTCTGAGGAAACGTCCAATTAGAATTTTAAGTAGTCTACCATAGCGCAAATACTATTCTCAAATTTAAAAATAAATGTCAATTAAATTGTAGATATTTAATTATTAATAGGTAATTAAAAAAAGGAAAAATGTTTTATTTAATGTAAATGTAAAGTTACATTAAATAAAACTTTGTAATAAACGTTGAGATATATTTATCACTACTTTAGTTTCGAAAACAGCAGTCTCTCATGTCATCAGGTCTTATTAATTACACCTGATGATGTGAGGGACTGCTCCTATCTAAACTATAGTAGTGATAAATATAACTCAACGTGTATGTATTATACAGTTTAATTTACTGTAATTTACAATAATTATGTTACACTACAAAGTAACTGCCATATTAATCAGCAGTGCTACTTATTTAAGGCGATCGTCTAGCAAAGTGCGCAAAATTCGATGGCGCCGAGCACTTTTTCTCATAACTTCTTTTGCATTTTGTAGCACATTTTTGTATGGGAAGGTACCAAATTAAAATTTATTCATTAAGTTCCATATTTTTTAAATACTTATAATGTTCTAAAACGACACCAACTAAATTATTTTATAAATCAATAAATTAACAAACCATCGATGTTTAAGACCTAATGAAAATTGCTCCACTTTGTAGGCTTTTTATAATTATACGAACTGTTATATGTTTTTTTTTGTCAATAATATTACAGAGTGAACCATTATCTGTAATCGATAAAACTAATTTTTAAATCGGTCAGCGATTTTTTTCACAATTTATATTTTAATAAAATAAAATTAAAATTAAATTAAATTTTAATTTTTTTTAAATAATTTCTTTTTTTGGGTGTTTTTTCATCCCTTTTTACGTAGTTAACAACTTTTTAACGCTGTGAGAGTTTTATTACTTGAGGGTGTATGAGAGATGTATGTTTATGAATCTAGAGTTAATTGAAATAACTATATAGTAGCGGAAAAGTTAACATGACCGAGAGGCCGTAAGATAGATCATAATTGGCCGAATGGTACAACAATCTCATGTCTACTGTTTCTTGATTTCAGTGAGGCGTTAGAAGACCCAGAAGTATCAACATGGAGGTTTTGGAAGAGGAGGAGATATGTGGTGGCCATGTTGGCCTTCTTTGGATTCTTCAATGTTTACGCTTTAAGAGTCAATTTGTCCATTGCCGTTGTTGCCATGACGGAAAATAAAACTTTAATTTTGCCCGATGGATCTCTATCTTATGTAAGTAATCCAGATTTTTTCTTGAAAATGACATTATGTTTTTTTTTTGTTTCTATTTTTTGTGGCTTTAACTAACAACATAAATACTCCTTGGTTGAGTGAATGTGTAAAATCTTGAATTTTTCCAGGGTCCCGAGTTTGATTGGGACAGCAGAATGAAAGGTTTGGTGTTAAGTTCCTTCTTCTATGGCTACATCGTCACTCAGCTCCCTGGTGGCTGGCTGGCAGCAAGATTAGGAGGAAATAAGTAAGCTTTAAACATTATATGATTTTTCATATTACGTTTTACATAAACATGTGATAAAAAAAAAATTTTGCACACAAAAGTGTTAGTAACCTGGGACGATTTTAAACAAAAAATACAGATATGTACATAGAAATCAATATTCCTATTATTTAAGTTAACCGCCGGTGCTATGAAAATATAACTAACTTGCTGGTCTCTCGTACCAAGGCTTGAATCTTTGGCCATTAGATTAATAGATGAGAATCTTAACCACTAGACCAACAATTTACTCGTTATTTAACAAAGTTTTCAAACACCGAGGAAGTTATATGTACATATAATTGACACCCAGTAGTGACCATGTTTATTATTTTTAATGAAATACTTATTCCAATAATAAAATACAATACCTATTCTAATAATAAAATAAAAAAATCTTATAATTTGTGGTAAATTTATTTTTCGGAATTGTCAAGATAAGATCCATCTGATTTTAGCTGTGAGATGCTGTGAGTGAGAAAAAATATTATATGCTTTGAGAAACATGCAATCGTTAAATGGATTTATTGATTTTAGAGTATTCGGTATCGGCATTGGTATGACGGCCATTTTGACTCTGCTGACACCCCTGCTGGCCCACTACAGCACATCCCTGCTGATCGCTGTCCGCGTGGTGGAGGGCTTGTTCGAGGGTGTAACATACCCGTGCATCCACGCTGTGTGGGCTCGCTGGGCACCCCCGTTGGAGAGGTCTAGGCTGGCCACGCTCGCCTTCAGTGGTAGCTATGTGGGTACGGTGGTTTCCATGCCACTTAGTGGATTTCTAGCCACCACTGTAGGATGGCCGAGCATATTTTATGTTTTTGGTAAGCTTTTCTTGAGCAGTATTCAATATTAATGCCATACTAATGTTACAATTTAATGCTGTTATAAGTTCATCTGATGCCTAGTTTTACTCATCAATCGTATTTATTGTTTTTTATCTAAATCTCATTTCATTAAATTTAATATACTCCTACAGTATAACTCTGTTAATTCGAATCCCGATAAATCAAAATTTTTAAAATACCCAAGTTCAAAAATGTTAATTTCGTAGTAGATTAATTCTGATATTCCGAAAACCCCGGTAATTCGTAATTCCAAATAATTTTTAGCCCCTGGCGCCATAAATCAATACATTTTCACATATCTTATTATTTCGCGTGTTAATTAACAATTGTACCTCTAATAAGTTTTGGCTTTTATTTTAGCCCATTTTACACATTTTAGAGAGAATAGGGCTTTTTCGATCTGAGCCAGAAAAAAGGCAGATTCGAAAGTTAAAATCGAGTGAAGATTGAAGAAACCTTCCATAAATTCAAAGATAATTGAACATTTTTGATTACGGCCATTCAAACGTGAAGAAATTGACTTTTTTTTATCGCTAATATGTCAATATGTAGATACTTAGTGATAGAAATTTTCGATCTTTGCATTAACATTACAAATATTGCGTTTTCAAAAGATTTTCTTGAAATATATGCATAAATAGTACGTTTGAGGTTTTTCAATCCCGGGATTCGGGATACCGAACGACCACAATCGAACCAAGAAATCTGTAATTCCTCTTCCCGACGTTATTAACATGCTATATAATAAAATACATTATAGTACCGACTGCCGCACTACCTCGATATTCGACTGTCTGCCACATAGCAAAAGCCATAAATAGCAAATATAATCCATTCATTAAATATAACACCAAACAGAGAAAATATTTAAAAACTATATTTATGTTTATTTATTCATGTATTACATTAATATTATGTATATAGTTTCATAGTATCAGATCAAATAAATAATGGTTTAAAAAATAATTAATATTAAAAAATAATGAAATACTCAATGCTAAAGTGATGTCACAGATTCAACTATAAAATACACAACATTAAATGAAATTACTAAAAATTAAAAATGGAAAAAAACGCACGTAATAATGTTAAATTTATTTAATAATTATGTAATCCATTTTACCTGTTCTATATAAAATAATAGATGTATAATATTTTTTTATATATTTCTAATGACGCTATTGATGTTTCAGGAGTAATTGGCACTATTTGGTTCGGGATATGGTGGGTGGTAGTAAAGGAAGGTCCAGAATATGATCCCCATATTTCTCCAGCTGAACTCAAGTATATTCAGGTGTGTATCTAATATGTAATTATAATCTATAAGAACATGCGTTGTTACTAATTTAATTTTTTTTTAAATAGAGATGCGAACACGGAATACGTGTCTCATCAATATTCTTATTATTTTCAAACTAAGCTAAAAGCTTGTGCTATGAATTCTCTTTGAATTAACTTGCTGGTCTGGAGTGAGGTTCGATCCTGCGACCATTGGATCGCGAGGCGAGAGTCCTAATCAAACCAAAAAAGCTACTCGAGTTACCTTACTTATAAAATCAACAAATTACTTTATTATCATTTTAGGAATCCTTAGGAAATAGAATTACACATGGAAAGTCTCTCACGCATCCCTGGAAGGAAATTCTGAAGTCGAAACCCGTGTGGGCTATTGTAGCTGCACATTTTAGCGAGAATTGGGGCTTCTACACGCTTCTTACTTTATTGCCAACCTTTATGAGAGGTTTGTTTTACAAAAATTACATTTATTTACCAAATATTTTTTATTTTATACTTCAAAAATTTTAAATAAAAGCAAAATGGAATGTTTATCATTTTATGATAACCCATATGACGCACTTTGAATTCACACTGGTTCACAAATCAGTGGTAAAAACTTGACTATTTTGTTTTATTTTTATTTAAAATATTAAGAAACCTTATAACAACCGTAATGGTCAGAAGTGGTACAACGAAATGACTGAAACTAGGTGAGAAAGTGTCCAAAATTGGTGATATGAACACGTTTTAATTTAATTTTTATTTATGTAACTGAATATTACAAACAGGGTATAACAGAGCTAGTCCACAATACTTTACGGGTGGATTATGAGTCGAAGTCGGAACCTTAATTATGAATCGAAAATGTTCAAGCAACCATGACCTAACATCAATAGTTATGGAGTTATCAAAGTTTGCATTTTTATCAATATTTCTGATTTATTTTTTACAAAATGTTGAATTATCATTACAGTAACTTATATCGATTACAAAAATTCATTACTTTCAATAGGTACAAATTAAATAAAATGATAAAAACCCTGCAATTGCAATTGGAAGGTTTTTATAATTTTATTTGACTTGTATTAAAGAGAATGAATTTTTCGTATTCTATATAACTTACTGTAATGATAGTCCAATGTTTTACAAAAAATAAGTCAGAAATATTGAAAAAATGCAAAATTTTATGTCACATATCTCCATAACTATTGATCATGGTTGTATGAACATTTTCGACTCATAATTAATGCAGGAAACTTCCTTGTGGACTAGCTCTCTTACACCATTTATTATATACTATATTAAAATCTGAATAATATGATACTAATTGCGCAGGAATATAACGAGATATATCTTTTAGGCTAGGCGCGCACTATAAAATTTTCGCTGCACGACGTAAAAACTTGCGACATTTTGACATGCGGCAAAAAAATTGAAAAACAGCAGGCGCGCGCACTACGGCATAATGCCGCATAAAGGTGATTAGTTTCAAAATAGATTTAGTAGAAGTAGCTTGTATTTCTTGTAGTGTACGCTTAGCCTTAATGCGATTTTTTTCTCTAAATGTGTGTTTACAAAAATGTCAAGCTTCAATTTTCTCACTGCTGTGTATGTTTTGTAAAGTTTTTCTTCAATCGGCATTCGTATTCACATTTTGACATTTGATATTGGTTTACTACTTTCTCACTATCTTTTAATTAGATACTGGTAGAAACTAAAAATCACCAACTAGCAATATTCTTATTTTTATAATAGATATGGCTAAATATTTTATTGCATATTTTAATGATTTTGTAATGAAATATGCATTTGGTTCATTCATTCAAAAAATATTTTTTTAGACAGGTTTTCAATAGAATTATCATCTACCGGATTGCTATCTGCGCTTCCATACCTTGCCATGGCGATAGTGCTTCAAGTAGCTGGTCATCTCGCTGACCGTCTCCAGAGTAGGAAGCATTTGACGACTACAAATGTCAGAAAGATTTTTAACTGCGGAGCTTTCCTTGCCCAGGTATTCATATCTCATTATTTGTCTATAATTTTAGTTTTGTTAGCTATAACAGAATTAGTTCACAACATCTGCCGATGAGTACTTGCCTAAATTCTGATTCGAGATTTAATCGTGAAATTTTCATCCCATTATGCAGTTGAGGTAAAAGAACTTGGAATGATTGACGAATAAACTCCAATCTCTCGTTATTTTTTATATCTAATAAATCAATAAAAAATTAATCGACTAAAACACCCTCCTCTTATGTTTCGACCGCCAACTATGTATAGAGCGAAAATAATTATAAATGCATTACATTTTACGCCTTTATCATACATGTTTTATACCGGCGCGCGTGAGAAGTTCTATTATGAAATACATATTAAATTAATCTCGTATTTTTAAAATTTTGTTTTGTAAGTATTTCTGCATTTTGCTTGATTATGATTTCTATGTTTTAATTTTATCATACATTAAAAAACATAATTTTTTTTGGTCTTTTACATTTGAATTTTAAGTAAATTTTATACAGTAGAACCTCATTAATTCGAAATTCAAGGGTCCCTAAAAACATTTCGAATAATGCGGAATCCCCTGTGTATAGTTTTCTGGGATATTCTGCCATGTATATGTGACCTCTCTGGCCGACAATTGGGATCCCATTGCAGACGTCACATATACACGGCAGAATATCCCAGAAAACTATGCACAGAAGATTCTGAACGGCAGTGAAAACCTGAGAACATTTTTTTAATGCGGAATCTCGTTCGAAATTCAAGGTACAAAAAAAATCACAATACAATTATGAAATTCGACAAAAATCATAATACTCATGGAAAAAGCTATTTATTTCATTAAAAATATCTGTATTTTTGCATATCTTGCATATTACAATATTGACATTTGTTATTCTTACATTCGAAAAAAAAAATTCAATTTTGTCAAATTTCAAAACAAATTCGAATTATGTTAACTAAAATGTATTGATTTATGGGGTTTATTGATTTATTTGTCATGTGTGCAAGGGACTTAAAATTATTTCAAATTACAGGGTTTTTTTTAATTATCAGGGTTTTAATTAACAGGGTTCTACTACAGTATATATTGATTTGGTGGTTTTTGATTTGTGGTGACTTTGACAGCCCACATTTTAATTACAGACTCTATTCATGCTTGCGGCTGCCTTTTCTCCTACCCCAGCTGGGTGCATTGCATGCCTAGTGATTGCGGTAGGACTGGGAGGATTTGCGTGGTCCGGTTTTAGGTAAGGTTCTTTTTTAGTAAGAACTAACAACATTATTGACCATCAGCTAACAATAATTAAGTAAATACAAAGAATGGTAAACATAAAAGCCAATTATAAGTTTTCACTGGTAGTGACAAAATATACTATTTGCATATATATACCTATATGATATAGGCCCGGTTGTTTCAAGTTGGATCAAAGTAAGCGTTCTTTTAAAGCATAGATTTTTACGTTCTCCACCAATCAGACGATCCGTTTTTGTAAAAATCTATGCTCTGATCGACCGCTTACTTTGATCGAACTTGAAACAACCGGGCCATAGTATACTACATATAACTATGATATAAGTATATATAATTGATACAATGGAAAATAATAACATATATTTTATTTGAAAAATGGATCAGAAAGCAAGTGTCGCACACGAGTAGGGTTATTTTGAAATAAGTCTAAATTTTGTTGCTAGTTCGCCACAAGTATGATTTTTGCCTGTAATTTGTGGAAACTAAGGGAATAAAAAGAAGTGGATTGATTCTTAGAACTTTAGGAGGAACATTGATCAAGAGCTTGAATAATAATTCAGGACAATCCATTGAGCCTGAGGATATTTTTATCAAAAAAATTAAGTCTGCTATTTCACAACTGCTATTTTTGCAGAGGTTAAGTAGCTGATGTTTTTTGCAAATTTCGAAATTTTTTGCAAATTGTGATTTTGTATATTTCAAGATATTGCTCTCATATGAAGTTCAATTTCAACCGATACAACATGTGTTTGATAAATTTTTTCAGAGATTTAAAGCTCCACACATTATTATTAGACTTTTCTCATTATGTAATAATCCTGTAGCATAAGGCTCGTTAGTAGCAATGTGATAATATTATAATATAATTATTATACATATTATACACTTAATTTCGGTTGCATCAACTTGGTTTATAGTAATCTTAAGTTAAAAAGATAGATTTTTGTATTGTCCACCAATCAAACAATCTGTTTTCGTAAAATATATGCTTAAACGAACTATTACTATAAATCAAGTTGATGCACTCGGCTCGTATACATTTTCAGCAGTAGTTTCGTTTGTATATATATACTACAAAATGTTTTTTTTTTAAGTGTGAATCATCTAGACATAGCCCCCCAGCATGCCAGTGTCCTGATGGGGCTTTCTAACACGGTGGCCACACTGCCTGGAATCATCAGTCCTTCTCTGGCCGGGGCTATTGTCTCCAATAAGGTAATTAAAGAAATTTTGATTTCCTTTTGTTTTAAATATGAATTCCTAATCTTTATTTTACTAAATGGGTGTCTTGTAGCTAGAAGTAAAGTTCGCTTCACAAAGCAAAACAGTTTGGAGAGTCTTCTTCATTCAATTTTGAATATAAAAACTTATTTACATTTGGAATGAAATTTCAACAGGGTGACATCAAAATTTGCATTTTTTTCAATATTTTTGACCAATGACACTATTCTGTAAAATGTTGGAGTATCGTGAAAGTATACTTATACTGAATATTAAAAATTCATTCGCTTTGATATAAGTCAAATAATTTTTTTTAAATCTTGCAAAAAATCTGGATGGAATCGGCCCACAATTCAGGTGCCATAATTATTTTATTACGGTTCGTACCCGGCATTGCTTGGGTTAAGGATTTAGTTAAAAATAAATTTAAAATATTGATTGTATTATTTGTATGTATCTACTTATTAAAGTATTATTATTAAGTAGGTAGTTTACATACAAATAATAAAATCAATATTTTTAAAAATGTCAATCTACAATGTTGCTGATTCAATTGAAAAAAATAAGAATAAGTTCGTGAGGGGACAAAAAGATTCCATTGTTTTGCGAATTTTCTTAAAAACAAAGTTTCCATTTAAACTAGGCTAGTATGGGTGAGATGTCCAGGGGAAATGTCACCTATGTTAGTCGCTGGGTCTTAAAGAATAAGTATGCAAAATTTGGGTCAGATAATGGAATGAAAAATATATCAGCGGGGAGGAAGGGGTAAAGGGGGAGGGGAAAATGTCAACTTTGTTACCCGCTGGGTCCTAAGGACTAAGTATGCAAAATTTGGGTCAGATCGGTCAAATGGTGTAGATTTGTACAGAAAATATATCAGGGGGGTGAAGGGGGGAAATATCACCTATATTACCCGCCGGGTCCTTAAAATTAAGTATGCAAAATATGGATCAGATAAGTCAAACGGTATATATTTGCATGGAAAATATATCAGGGGAGGGAGAAGGGTAAAGTGTGTCAAAAGGATATGTCACATATGTTACCTGCTGGGTGCTTAAAAATAAGTATGCAAAATTTGGGTCAGATCGGTTAAACGGCGTAGATTTTTACAGAGAACAGACAGACAAACATTGCACTTTATAGGTATAGATAGATCTTTATAAATTTCAATCGTAAACCTTCAGCCTTACAATTATATTTCAGTTGATCCAATTATTTTAATTACTAATATTTAATTTATTACATAATTTGAATTTGTTGAAACATGTCTTATCTGCTCAAAGAGTTAATTAATACTAATTGTATGAGAACTAAAATGGCGCATGTCGGCTTGAAAAGCATTGTTTACCTTTTCTACAACGACCAGGAAATTGGTTTAACCCACATCTTGAATTTTTATGGCCTCGAGAGTTTTTCCTATTTAATAATTAATTATACTGAAGCATTTGCAGTTTGCTGTATTTATTTTCAAGTTTATAAATTTATGTGTAACATGTAGACTTTTTGAATATGACAATAATATAGAATATATACTCTGATATTTGCAGTTAAATAGTATCCTAAATTGGACACAAAGATCTGTCTAAAGACCCTACGGATAACAAATATATATTTTTTAAATCCTCTTTATATGTAATAAAATGTATCAAAATTTTGAATTATTTCCACATTTTTTATTTTTTCAGACAATAGAGGAATGGAGGATTGTTTTTTTCATATCGAGTGGAATATATTTGATAGGCGCCGTAATCTACGGATGCTGGTGCTCGGGCGTAAGGCAGCCGTGGGCCCGAGATCCTGTGGTTGAATCCATACAAGGTGACACTGAACAAGACTCCGCCTTTGGTACTGAACAGGGTTCATTAAGTTATACCAACCCTGCTGTTGTTGTAACAGATGATAGTTAAATTAAAAATATAAATGTTTTAAAAATAGATTTGAATGTGCTACCGCATGCAATGTTTTTCTGAGAAACTTGTCAACGTTTCTACATTTTCATGTTTCTTATCCGTTAAAACTTTATTTTTTAACAGTGTAAATGTGAAGCACAAATTTTTAATCAACGTATACAGGGTGTAACAAAGCTAGTCTACATTCTAGACTTCTACCAAATTATGAGTCAAATTGTTTAAGCAACAATGTCCTAATATCAATAAAGGAGACAAACAACTTCAAAGTATTTTTCAATGTTTCTTCCTTCTCTTCTCTATCATTAAAGTAACTTATTATATTCAATATTATAAATTCATTTGCTTTAATACAAGGCAAATAAAATTATTAAAACCTTGTAGAAATTTGATCCAGATTTTTTTTGCTTTTTTTTAATGTTGCTAATCTCCATAATTTATTATATTATATTGTAACAATATTAAAATATTGTTTCTTGAACATTTTAGACTCATCATCTAGGTAGGAGTCTATCTGTGAAGTGTTGGAGACCAACTCTGTTATAACCTGCACATTACAAGGCTTTCAATGAACATTATTGTAAAGGCTGAAGCATGACTTGTGGAAACAGACAAAGGGGTCCACTTTGTCTATCCTTGATATAGAAATTGATCATTTTTTTTAAAGGACATAAATTTTTAGATATCTCAAAACTACAAACCTCATTCCTTAAAACTGCTATCCAAGAAAAATGTTAGTAAGTTAATTAAAAAATTAACAGTAAATAAATAATATTAAAATTTCATATGCAAAAGTATCAGAAATAAAGATCAATGATTTTTATTTCAAAAGTGTGTGAGTAACAATATTTATTGTCATTGTTATTTGGGAGGATTCATATTTGAAAAATCAATAAAAACAAATTAATGGAGGAGAAGAACATAAACATTTTATGATAATACCTAATATTGCTTAGTGCGCCCAAATATTGAAACCTCATACTCGTAATCTACCTCATGAAGATGAGGCAGAAAAGTGTTCACAAATAGAGAATACATGTATATATATATATATATATATATATATATATATATATATATATATATATATATCTATATATATATATTATATATATATAGGTTTATTTATAATGTGTAGGTACATTTGTTTATATACATAACAGTGCATATGATGTAATATTTATTAGAGTTTTCATTACACAATGAACCTATTTATAAAAAAAATCTACATATGTATGTAACTCTGCCATGGTAAAATCAGTGATTAACTAGATAATTCTAAATTTGAAAATCCCAAGACATGTTACACAGTATTTTTTTTCAATGACATTTTTTTATTAGTAAACACAACCTTTGGTTTGCGTGGGAAACTTTTATTAAAAAATAGACAAAAAATTTGGGACCACAATTACTGGATTTTGTCCCCACATTAATTAAAAGTAATTATAGATGCCTCACAGAAAAGGATATAGAAACTATATGGGAAAGTAGGTATGGAAGTCTTTTGGGTGTTTGTTCGCTTCGATTCAATTAATTTAATAAATAACATGGACATGATAAACTTAAATTTAATTTGTACATGTTGTTACATTTAATCAGTATACATATATGTATAAGAAGTCTTATAAAAAATATGGAAGAATCCTTCTTCGGAAAACCCTCTCAGAAATATGGAACAAATCAATGTCCAAAGTGGTATTTTTCTTCGGTGTATAGTTTTCTGGGATATTCTGCCGTGTATATGTGAAACGTTGGCCAGAGAAGTCACATATACACCGAAGATTCTGAACGGCCGTGAAAACCTAAGGACATTTTCAAAGTGGTATTGCTCAGGATAGCGGTAGCTCTTCCAACAGACATAATTATTGGCAGGATGGTCCTGTACCTATATTGGAATGTGAAACAATACATGCTGACGCTAAGGTAATCAGGAAGGTACAAACCAATGCTCCGCATAATTTCACGATTATTTATCGTTTTGCACAACACAACAATCGATAAAAATGCGTAATCAAATACACATTCCTTCTAGTCAGAGAAAATCGGTTAGAGAATGCCTGTACTGTTTCCATGTCCCATGAGATATCTTAGAAACTTCTTTTGTACCTTCTCTACCATAAGAGAGTATTCATGTGGCCCCCAAACCATCGAGCCACTCTTGAGTCTACTTCGCACCAAAGAGTTGTGATGAGTTTTCAGTACGCAGGTTTTTTTTAATAACTCTGGCGGTATGCAGGACAAATCCTTGAACTTTCAATGCATTACCCCTTTATGTATATATACAGGGTGTACCAGAGCTAGCAGCAGAAACTTGGCTGGTAGATTCCTGCCTATGTATGAGTCTAAAATTTTCAAACCATGACCTAATATCAATAGTTATGTAGATATGAAGTATCAAAGTTTACATTTTTTTTCAATATTTCTGACTTGTTTTTTGCAAAAAGTTGAACTATCAGTACAGTAACTTATATCGATTATGAAAAATATTATGAGACACCAATTTATCTTAAGAATAAGAAGATAGAGAATGTCTATACTTAGTTACTTTAACACTTTGAATGTGTCTCGATGCAGTGCGCAGGAAGATCTTGTGTGATTAATAGTACTATGTATAAAACAGCAGGAAAGCAATTAATGAACTTATAAGTGGAATACGCACTTACATTTGTCTGCAGTAATTGGCTTGCTACCTAAAAATGTACACCACTTCTAGTTGCTGAAATTATTACAAAAAACATTGTATTACATATGTTTATAAACTTTATATTTATGACAAATTTATATGTGGAAGAATATAGAAATGGAATAAAGGGGAGAAGAGCGAAGGACCAGTTGATTCTTTCCTTGCTGGTGTACGTCATGTATTTAGAGCAGGACCATTGTAAGAAAGCGGTTGGCGTTTCGGCCACGCATAGCTACCCGAAAACGATTTTTCAAACCTCAGGCGGTACCTGAAGCTACATGGCCGTATATAGGATTAGGTATATATCTCGACGGTGGAAAGGCTAGTTGAATATTAGTCAATTAGCTTTTCCACCATCGATATATTCAATTTAATATGTTGCAAAAATGCAACAGGGTGATTGCAAACAATGATCTCTAAATTTTATGTTATTTGTTATAGTGGCAAGATTTTAAATATATATTTGTATTGAAATGTTATCAAATATTATGTAAGGTTAGAATTCACAACTATAACAATATTTTTCCCTTTTGGTTTTGTTAATTGTGTGTGAATCTTGGTTAAATAAATTAAAAATACATTTGGTAACTTATGTAAAGTTTGTTGCATTCCACTTTAATGATTAATAATTTTTTAATTGCCGATTATGTTCATGTTAATGTTGCGTGAATTCATTTTATTTGAGTATATAAATTACAATATTTTATTTGTCATGGTCGATAATTTATGTATGTACAACTACGTACATAAATTTCTTGAATTTTATGTATCACTAGTTGATACACCCACCACTGCAAGTGTAGTAACCCCCCCACACCTCGCCGCACCTTATCTCCCTGATATTATCTGTCATGAAAAGTTATTCACAGTAAGCCCTTCACTGTTTTCTTAAAACTTTTCATCTCACCAGGCAATGAGTGGCTGTAAATGTAAATATATGCACATATGACAATATGTACACATAATTCAAAATTATGTTACATGAGCACGTAAGTACCTACCATAGATATACTATAAATATAGATTAGTCACTAAAAAACAAACCTGAGGCATCTAGTCTATGCTGTCTTCTATTACGTACTAAATGTATCAGTCAGAAAGAGATAGAAAGTATTTTCATAACCGCATATAAGAAAGGACAATAAAACATTATTTTGGAGAACAAATGCGTATGAAGTTTCGCAGTGTTTACTTTTTGCCTTTTGTACTTTTTGTCTTAACATTTTAAAAAATCCAACTTGAAATCTGTCTGTTTGTCGTGTTAATCGTTGTAATGCTTCATAACATAATAAAGAAGAGGATATAACCTTTTGTAGGTGAGTTTTATTTCAATAATTTGTAGAGGAATGCAAACCGACTTCAGCATACGGAGATTTCTGTATTTTATACGTTGGTAGTCTGTGATATTTTCTCTTTCTTTCTTATAGCGCAACTAACCAACTTCCACGATGTGCATCTATGTTCACAGTAATTCGTGTTATAGTTCTGTGTAGCGGAGATTTTGGTTTGTAACTAGTCTATATTTATAGTACGTCTATGATACCTACATATTTGAATTTTTTGCATTCATCTACCTACTGCACATTTTGTGTTGATAATCTGGTCACAATTATTTTTTGATGTAGCGTATTTGCTTGCATAATTTATGCTTATTTACTCCCTTTCTTTTAACTCATAGCGTCTGATTGTCTGCTTTTCCCGTGATCCAATCGAGCTGAAACTTTGCAGGCAGACTCATGGCGATGATAAAAATGATCTAACAAATTTTCCTTTAAATTTTTTTAATTATTATAGCATGATTTTGCATTTTTCGAAATTTTAACAGTTTTTTCAAATTGGAAACCATACAAATGAGAAAGGATCCCGACGCGTGGAGAAGGCGTGAAACCTGTTTAAACTAGTCTGACTCGAGCCATGGGTCCGATCAGTCGGTTTGTCCAATGCCGTGCCTCCCTATACCAATTATTACGTTTTCAATAAGTTTCAAGGATAATAATATACATGGAATAGATTTTCCACATGAACTTAAAGCAAGAGGAATATATTGATAAGATATCAAATTGGAAAGAATACAAATGAGAAAGAGAGTATAATAAAAACTTGGCTTTTATGGGTTAGTTTTTTTTAAATAATGTAATGTGACAAATAATTATGTGTTAAATTTTCGGACTTTTGAGATTTCTCTTGGGTACAAAAGGTGGTTAACTTATTTTGTATCCAAAATTTGCACTTGATTGAAGGTTGAAAGCAATTATGTATACATATATGAAAGTTTGTATAATAAGCGACCCATCCTGGAAACCATATATGTACTCGTGGATCTTGCAAACTTGGGATTCCATTTCAGCCAGAGTGATTGTCGGAAGTTTTCAAAAACCTAGTATCTTTGACACTTTAAAACATGACATTATTCGAAAGAAACATGAAGATGACCGGATCGTAGATTCTTCAGCTAGCAAGAATGGCAGCTATCTGTCTTCAGTTAAAAAGATTTAATAATAGAGTTGATGATTATAAGTTACAATTAAATTATAATAAAATGTTGATATAACATGTACTTTATTCTCAATCATACTAGAAAATAAACATTTACAAAACCGCCTATAAAAAATCTGCATATTTTTCATATCCTGATTTTTAAACAATGAATATATTGAAAATGGTGCGCAAATTACGTGAGCAATTATGTTTTTTTTTAATAATACAAACATTTTTGACTTATTTATTTATATTGAGTTATAGCTCATAAATAATAAGATGAACTAAAAATAAAATGTGCATCCTTTATGTTGTGTTTACTTTTATTAATACTTTGTATACTTCATTCATGTAGGAAATGATATGAGTCGTATATTTCCAGACACCGCTGCATATCAAAACAATTTACAGCAGGTCAAGTAATTTATACCTTATTGTGTGAGATGTTATTGCCTACACTGTTAGTTTTTCTAGAAAGTTTGTTAAAAATGTAAACAAACTTTCTAGAAAAATACACGACTCATATATATAAGGTCACATTTTGATCAGAAAATATATTGACAATGTTCATACTTACATTGTCAGTCTTTCTTAAAGTAAAAATATCCGACAGTCATGGTAAGCATAAACCTCGAATTCAAAAATTCCTTGTATTGTATACTGTTTATTGTTTGCATTCTTAAATTAGTTATTATTATACATATATATGTTATGTACAAATTATATAATTATATTATTTTAAAACATTTTATACTTTGGATATATATCAGATTTAATATTGATTTGAATTCTAAAAGCTCTCAGCTATTTGACTTGGGCATTAGCAAGGGGACCTTCAAGCGAGGCATGTCTTGTACTATGTGAGTAAATGCCTGTCCATAAAATTTTGGAGGCATATTAAGAATGTTCTGTAATATATAATAAAAATAATAATACATTTGTTCTCATAATAGATGCGAGAATTCAATGTCTATGTACACATTAAATGTTTTTAACAGTCTTTGATTTTGTTTCATTGTATCCACTATCCTCTATCCTATTTTATGTTACAGGTGTCACTTAACAAAGGGGGTACTCTGCGTTAAGTGAAATCTGCACCGAGTGGAGAAAATTAAAAACTTTCAAAGTGTCATTTATTTTTAATATATTTAACAAACGTAGTATATCAATCATTTCTGTAATACTATAATATAAGCCTACCCATTGATAAGGAACTAAGGCAGTTTTATCTTCTAGTTAAAGTTTATTCCACCGTTTGCAAATGACATCAGCAGATCCGATGCTCATCTATGTTCAGAACTGAAAAATAACTTCCCATGGTGCGCTAAGATGTGCGAGTATGTAAAAACTAATCTAAAATTGCCCTATCACAGTAAAACAGAAATTATATTTTAAAATTATCACATAACGTTGATGAAGCTAGAGTAAAAATTTATAAAACAATTCCCAGAATTTAAAGGCTTACTAAGGTCTGAGAAATATGAGAATGAAATATAGGGAGATTGCATACATATTGTGATAATTAATTATCAAATATATACAAGTGTAAGTAAGATAGAGCATATATGTCTCAGAAGGAGCAACTACTAAAGAAAAACCAATAATTTCTATTCAGGAAGGGAAAACTGTTTCTGGTTCTATACTGGTTTTGGCCATTTAACAAAATATATAACTGCAATATTTTCTGTCGTTGATTGTGATGGGGGAGGGGGGGGGATTTATGAAGATAGGTGGTTCTAGAATAGTGGTTCCCAACCTTTTTTGCGTTGCGGTATACTACTAAAATTATAAAAAAGTTTGCGGCACACGGTACTGATAATATTTTTCAAACTCTATGAAATTGAAATGTGTCGCCTATTTTGTCGCATGTTGTCAGTACCAGCTAGTTCGGAGTACCCCGGCTAGCATGGAATACGACATTCGGGTAAAAAAACAACACAAAGTGCGAGCATTCGAAATAAAAACAACTTTTTCACGTTATCTCGTTTTGTATTTTGATTTTCATTTCAAATCATTAAATTTTATTTTCATTAATTTAATTTAATGAAGTCCTTTTTTTCAATATCGGTTTATTGTACCGCCCAGAGTGCGCCGGGTAAAGATTGTTAGAAGATCCGTGTAGAAGATTGATTCGCTTTCATACAAGTCGAATAAAATGATAAAAACCTTGAAAAAAATTTAGAATTAAATTTATCACAAAGTTTTTATTACTTTATTTGAGTTGTATTGAAGCAAATGAATTTTTCATAATCGACATAAGTTACCGTAATCAGGGGCATGCAGTGAGAACAAGAAGGATGACTTTTTTCTAAGCATATATTTTGAAAAGAAACTGAATTAATAAATGTATCTCGTAATATTCCTATCACAATAATTAATGTATTAATCAGATTTTAATATTTCATAATAATACTTTGACAGATAAATATTTAATTTCGATTTTTTTTCCTAAAATACTACAGGGTTATTTGTAAAAAAATAATAACCTCGCACGACTATATTCCTGCCTAGATTATAAGTAGAAAATTTGCAATCAACCAGCAAGTTATGGAGATATGCGACAACAAAGTTTGCATTTTTTTTCAATATTTCTGACTTATTTTTTGTAAGACGTTGGACTTTCATTATAGTAACTTATAACGATTACGAAAAATTCATTAGTTGCAATACAAGTTAAATAAAATGATAAAAACTCTGCAAAAATTCCAATTCTAATGTTTTCCTATTGGAATTTAAAGGTTTTTATTATTTTATTTGACTTGTTTTAAAGGCAATAAATTTTTCATATTCAATATAAGTTGCTGTAATTATAGTCCAACGTTTTACAAAAAATAATTCATAAATATTGACAAAAAAATGCAAATTCTGATGTTGTATATCTCCATTACTATTGATATTAGGTCATGGTTGCTCAACATTTTCGACTCATAATCAAGGCAGGAATATAGTCCTGTGAGGTTATTATTTTTTTACAAATAACCCTGTATATTTCAATAAAAATCATGCTTATTTTTCTCACTGAATTCCCTTCCCGTAATGATAGTTCAACTTTTTGTAAAAAGTAATTCAGAAATATTGTAAAATAAAATGCAAACTGTGATATTACATATCTCCATAACTATTGATATTAGGGTTGCTTGAACATTTTCGACTCATTATCAAGGCAGGAATGTACGTATGTTGTTTCTTATGTTTCAAATGTTGTCTCATAAATAGATACCTAATTATTATTTAGAAAATATACTTTATTAAAAAATATTTCTTTGTAAACATCCTGTTACTCAAACATAAATCGTCTCTATTTTGACATGACATCGTGAGGTTTGAACAGACTGTACGCATCTCTATTTTATTTTAAAAAGTGCGGAAACAGAAACGGCGGCGAATTCGAATGACCATAATTTCCGAGACGCCGTTTCACCGCCTGAATGAGTTTTAGTTAGTAACTATCTGCGGTGTCCTTAGCATTAACTCGACAATTTTTAGATATTGAAAAATTTGAATGAATAAATATTTGGAACACGTGTTAAATTGTAACTTTATATTTTTTTGTTTGGAAAAATAAATATCGCAGAGTATAAAAAGGAAAGTTCTAGTAAGAAAGAAAAATCGCGTCTGTTCGTAATATTTTTTCAATGCGTACGTGTGTGTTTGAGGGTATATTTGTGTGTGTAAAGCAATTTGCTTTGTAATTTTTTACTTGCTGCGCGGAATATAATAATTCTAATAATTATTATAATTAGGAATCAGAATACCATAATTCTGAAAATGTAAAATATTTAAGAATATTGGGGAGATCGACCGGTAGGGGCCGGTTGTTTGATCAGTAGTAATAGGATAAGTTAAAAAAAAATGGAATGCGCTGGAATTGGACTGGGGAAAACGCAAAAATCTATGCTTTTTTCTTAACTTTTACTATTATTATCATCAAACAACCGACCCTAAGAGCATAACATCATAACAAAAGAGTGAAAAATCTCACGGTGTTATTTTTTATAACTTTTTAAAACTTTATAAAATCCGTTCCCACGAAGGTAGATACACATGATACTTATATTCTAAGGGCCTATTGTTTGATTAAAAGTAAGAGTAATAGTAAAGAAAAAAGCATAGATCTTTGCATTCTCCACCAATAAAAACACCCGTTTTCGTAAAAATCTATGCTTTTTGCTTAACTCTTACTTGCTTTTACTCTAACTTCCGATCATAAGTGTTGTTATTTGTCAGTAAATTGTAGCTTTCTGAAATAAACATTTGGGCATGCATTCTTAACCCAAATATTTGAACAGCGCGAGGCTACTTTTATCGAACCGAATATTTTTGGTTTCATGGGAATATCAATAAATTGCGGAGGATCTGCTTTTATATCGCGGTCGTTACGTTTAAATTATGAGTTTGTTTGTAGCAAATTGTTTGGCACATTTATTGGGTCAGCGACGTACATTCCTGCGGGAAAGCTGGTCGCTTTGTTTATTTATACATTTAGCCGAAATAAGCAGAAAGTAAAATGAATATAGCGGCGAGCGGCGACCAACCCGCCATCGCCAGCGCACTGGCGTGGCGGTGAGTCACGCCGCGCCACGCATTGCTAGGCCCGCCCTGGGTCCGCCAATATTTTGATAGAAATAAATGCTCACGTTGAATTGGCACACTTCTTTAAAATGATTGTTAGTAATATAAAATTATTAACACAGGCGGTCCTCCCAGGTTCGATTCCAGGTGAGGTTACAATTATTAATCTACGTGATTTACTCAAGCCTGGACGTTTTGTGATGTGTTTCGCTTCTGTGATTGAGCCTCTTGGCCTGTTAAAGCGTAAAAATTAAAAAATCCTCGAACGTACTTGCACATCCATTTAAAAATTAACATGTTACCTAAAAGTGTTACCATTACCTAACATGTTACGGTAAACATGTTACCTAAACTATTTATTCTGAAAAATTAAATTAAATTATTGTACCGGACAGGTAGATTATGATGGCAACATCATTAGACGATGTTGTTGATGACGATGATGACCCATCTCAAGTCATCAGAGGGGGCCCCTTTTAGGGCCACCGTCCTTGTGATAGGACAGACACTGTGGGTATGACAACATGCAGGGACATACAACAGTGGGGGTGCACAATGCACCCCACCACGCGTCCGCGCGGATAGTCGGTGCGGGCGGCGAGCCCCGGCGCTGCGGTCCTAAAGAGGATAGGAAGCCGCACCGGCGCGATACGATGGTATCTCCGACGGAACGAGTGTGCGACAGATGCTGCGATTGGACTCCCAAGAATTCCCTGGCCCGGCTACTGCAGTGAATCTACGATCCAGCCTCTGCAATCTTCTGTGCTCCTGGCTGAGAATTCTGGACCACCACGGCTAGCGCTCTTTTACGAGGTATTTCGCATTCACGGCGAAAGGCTCTGCAGTAGGTACACGAGACGTCTGCACTGTATTTTCTCTGGACCGGCCGTTACTTACAATCTCGGCCTATGGAAGCGGACTCGGCGGCCCACCCTGTGTATTCATAGTTCCCGTGCGGAACAATTGCCTCAATTTATTAATTAAATTATCAAAATTTAGCCGCCCCCTGGTCATAGATTAGGTACCTACAGCATGCGTGCATAATTGTGGTGTATAAATGCAATCACCGAGGATTACCGATTCTGATTTAGAATATACTATTTATAAAATCTCTATATTTAGAATATAGAGATTTTATAGGAAGTTTAGTTATATCCTTTCTAAAACTATTAAAAGCAAAAATCAAATACGGCAATATCCGCGTAGTGTAAAAAGCAAAGGCAGCAATATCTACTCCCAAGGATGTGTCACATGACAAAATGGCCGTTTCATGCTAAAGTAGAGCTGATGTCGATTTTAGACCGAAACATCATAGCAAATACAGCATTATCCAATTACGTAAATAGCAAAATCAGCAATGTCCACTATTTAAGATGTAGGTTTCATGACTCCAGAAAAGTTTCCTTGAGTAGGGGTAAGTAGTTTTTTTTTTTAACAGACATCTCGGAAACACATCAGTGGGTTGCTGCTTATATTATCTTATCTATGGTTGTGGCTGCCTTTTGTACCCCTCAATTATGTTACATTAGGTACAGTAGCCGGCAAACATCTTGAAATTTTACGGCGCAGTGGGGGGAAGTTTGCGCATCTATCTTTCCACCAAAGAGACCCAAATTTCGTCTTCTGCGCATTCCCCCACTACGCCAAAAAATTTCAAGAAGTTTGCCGGCAACTGTACCACATATCAATTTTATATAGAATTTTTGAAATTGAATTTTCCTTTATTACCTACTAGAAGTAACTAACTAACTAACTAACTAACCTACCATCACGCCGTTTCTCCGTGGGGGTAGGCAGAGAAAATAGAGCGCCATACTCTTCTGTCCTGACACAACTTTCGCTTCATCTACATTCATACATCTTCGCATGCAAGCTCGACGGTTGTTGAGGCTTCTAACAGGACCATCTTCCAGTATCTGGTTAATCTGGTCATGCCACGTCTTCCGTGGTCGCCCTCTCTTTCTAGCGCTGTCAACACTGGCATTATATATCTTCCTTACCATTCTTTCCTCAATCACTAGAAGTAACTCTTCAACTTTCGTGCAGTCCTCCACTCGCAACGTTTTCTCTAATCAGCGTGTAGGTAATACGTAATAAGTATATTATTATCTGATATAATATATAATGCATGTCATCTCCACTCGACCGAAGGTCACGTTTGACTTACACATACATAATTATATTAAAATCTTAGAAATATCTCAGTAAATCACACACTAATAGTAATCTGTGTATATAGGTCACGGCTGGAGCTCAATCAAAGTGATTTAATGTGATGTAAGTTTACACACGCGCAGTAACGATTAGACTAAAACCAAAGTGTGTATAAAAACACTTCTTTTTTAATGTTACATTTTTAATTTTTTGAGACACGTTTCGCCTTATGAGGGCATTATCAATCTAAATATTTCACATTCAACAACAACTTATATTTATATGAAAGGAATTAAAAATTAATTGTGTTTTTTTTTGTATTTCTACATGATCCTAAGAAACAATTCTGTTCAAAACCTAATGAAAGGTAATAGGTACATATCAGAAGTAGCTTGTTGGTGTAATGGTCATGACGCTCGCCTATCATCTGATGGTCGGTGGTTCGAGCCCCACTCCAGGACATCATCAAGTTAGTCCTCATAGCACAAGCGTTTAGCTTATTTTGAGAATGGTAAGAATATTTATGCGACACACATTCCATGTTCGCATCTCTATTTTTTTTTTAAATATAAATGTGATAGAGATAGCATTATTCTTGGTAATAATTATGCTCGAACACTAATGATATTTTATGAATGTGGGGATTCCAAATTGGTATCCCAGATGCTTTCTGCGTTGGTGAGTTAATGGTTGTTTATAACTGTTATGTCTATAACAAAGAGAAAAAATTTACAGCAGAATCAAATCCAAAAAAATATTGTAATTAGGTATAGGTTATTTGAAATTGTCAATTAGAGGGGATCTACATATATTTTGCGAATTATAGCGAATTTAATATTTCGCGGATTGAGAATCTACAAACTTCACGTTTTTGTCTGTAGGTACATTTGTCAAAATAACACTTTGCCAGACAATCAATCGTACCTACTTCAAAATGCCGCTTTTGCTTCCAATACATTCACGTATAATGTAAATGTATAAATATAATGCCAAAACTTTCGGTTTGTTTGTTAAACAAAAATGTTTTACGTATCTAAACATAGAAATGTCGCCGTTACCTCGCCGTAGGTGTCTATACTAAACATCTTTTAAGTAGAAAAAAACAAATCGACATTTCCTTTCAAGTAATGTCATTTTTGAAGTAACTCGAATATTCAATAACGTATATAATGTTTCTACACATTAGATTATATCTAAATGTATTTTTAAATGATCTGTACACATAGTTTCTTAATCTTAAATATTACGACTTGTTTTTTTGTTGGCAATGGAAAAAAACGCATTTTGATGCAGATTTAGCAATTGGCCGTTAGCTTTCGAGTTTGACACATTTTCAACTAAATGTACAAAATAAAATTGACGTAAAAGTAAGTTTAAGACGTAAATTTCTACATGTTAAATAATTTCTAAATACCTTTTCAAAGAATCCCAAGTATAATAATTTCGTTGTCTGTCCGTCTGTCCGTTCATCAGTCCGTCTGTGTCTGTCCCCGTAAATCGTGTAATGTCTGTAATTTTGTTCAGATTCATGATTTAAACGGCCGGAGATGGGGCTTCGAACGCGAAGACCTACTACGGAGGTTGCTATCATCGTATCCCTACAAAAATAGACTACATATAGAAATTAGCAAAGACACGAACCATTTGTAACCAAAAAAAATATACATCACTCGTGCTTTATAAACACTCTCGCCAATTCTTTCTTCAAGAAATATGAAAAAAGTGTTAAAATATTTTTATAAAAGTCGTTATCAGTTATTACTATTTCATGGGTGTCGGCTATACATAAGTAAAGACTTATTCTTTAGGAACCGGCATGTTATTGACGGGTTACAGCTAGGAAATAAATAATTATGACTACTTTTCGATCATAAAAACTACCTACTCAGGCATTTTAACCTAAATTTGAATTTGGTTTTTCACAAAATATCTATTCTCAGGTCAGGTTCCTAAAATATCCTAATATCAGCCGTTTAATGAAACTCGCTTCCTTGTCGCCTAACTCCAAGATTACTTCTTCAACGTTCCATCATCGGTCTAATTGTCTTCATTCTCCGTCCTCGACAAGCATTTCAACCCACCTAGAATTTTTCCACCTACAATTCCATCCCTACTAATACCCTAGCCGAGAGCAGGTCGAGATAACGTAAGTCTCTCTATGCTGTGTATCTGTCCCTTATTATATTTTTTCTTAAATAACAAAAGTTTTAAACGCTTCCAATCCTTCACAATAATTTTGAATATCGAACGGCCTTGAAAGATGTAAATTGATAGGTAGGTAGGTATGATACTTCCATGCTTTTATACTTCTATAGTTGTAATGATTTTACGTTCATAATATTTATACGTATATTTTTAGGTTACATTCTTGTATTATTTTTTTATATAGCATAATAAAAAACTGTTCACCTCCAAAAGTACGGGAGGATAGGATTGATAATTTGGAAATATGGAATCGTTGATTTATTCAGCCAAAAATTATTTATGACAGAGGGGTAGCCAACTGAACGTTTAAATCTAGGGGCAGGATGGTTCATAATATTATAATATAAGAATTACGTTACAGTCACAGAGCGCCAAAATATGTAGACATGAACTAACGTAAACTTCTTGGTGAACAACCTGGGCTGTTTCTACAGCCACGAGATTAGTCATGAGCTCATCGACTGAGGGCCGGTTGTATCAACTTGGTTTAAGTAATAGTTCGTTTAAAGTATAGATTTTTTACAAAAACGGATGGTTTGCAAAAATCCATATTTTAAACTAAAGATTACTATAAAAAAAGTTTGAGCCGATTAATATGTATTAACATTTAAAACTAACTTCGAGACAAAAGTGATTCCTTTAAAGAATGTGAAAATATTACCGTATGTTTACCAAGTGTATAGGCTAAAGTTCGGAACAGATATTTTCGGAGTTACAAAGAAGTGTAAAGAAACATACGTATTTAATATTCTTGTTTATTTGCCTTCGAGAAACATTTTTAGAGATTTAGCGCGCACCTTAAAGCACTCCCGTAAAGCGCCATCGTGCGTCACATTTAAAATATTCTCAGACATTAAAACGTATGTTCCTGGTACCTACACAGGAAAAAATTCTGGCAAGTTCTTCTTAGCGAGTCTCTACCGTACAATAACATGTTCCGCTCCTATATTTGTGCATTTATTTCGCATCGGTACAGTTCGACGTCATCATTGAAGATTTCCGCCTCTTCACTCAGCGCGACTACAGAAGATCTCGCGGTGCGGTACGGTAGGATAGGGTGAGGATATTTTAAGAACACCGTGAGAGGAATGCATCGTATTCAGGTGCCAGATATATATAGAACAGCGTCATCACCGCGAGATTCCAGACCATCGCTTCGGTACCGTGTCGGGTGCGTTCATGAGATCATCCGATGACGTCCTACGATATTAAACTATTTCATTTTCTCTTACAGGTCGTGTTCGCTTGACTCTGGTTCATCGGCACAATGAGAATAGAGAGAAATCAATTAAAAAAATAGTACAATTATTATCTACCAGTGCACCAATGTCTCAAGTTGTTGCAGCCAAAGAGACCACCTCAATCTCTCTGAGACGTATCCTACAATTTTTCAGACACATCTCCCATACAGTGAATGGTACCCACCGCTTACCCAGGACCGTTCTAAGAGCAAAAGCTTCAATATAGGCCCTACTCAATCGTCTCCAGGTAGACATTTTTTTCAACTAACACGCAAGACCGCGCTACCCCGCGCAAGTCGCATAAACCGTTGCGAGGCGGCGCGGCTGCAAGAACAACCATTCACTGTCCCCGCCGTTGGAAGATGTCTTTATTAAAAAAAAAAATACATAAAAATATTTTTTTTAATACATACCTATTGTGAAATATGTAATAAGAAAAATAAACATGTAAATCATAAAGTAATTAAATAAGCCAAAATTCATTATAAAAAGATAAGCAGTGGATGGCTTCTGTTGGAAGTTGAAAAGACAAGGCACCAAGGAAAAGAAGAATAACAAAACCATCCCCATCGCGGGGAAAAATAAGAGACGATACATAGGTAAATAAAAACAAAAATGACCCCCGGCAGGGTAGTCGGGACCGGCAGATACGCACCCATAGATACAGGAGACGCACCATGCAGACGGCAGGTGACTCCACTCTGCAACATTTAAATTTACTCTGATGGATAATAGATAAAAGTAAAAGTAACCTTCGACACGGCATTGCTAGCCAATACTTAACACAACACTGACAATGTTCCTACCCTGCTTTCGACACGGTATTGCAAACCAATACTTAACCACAACGCCAACACTTACAACAACACATCAGCACTGATGAACCCTGCAATGGGATCTGAAACGTCGACCAGAAAGGTCTTAAGAACACGGCATAATACCCCAGAAGATTCTGAGTGGCAGTGAAAACCTTAAAACATTCTTAATACCAAAATAAGTTCGTTTTTTTAAATAAGTAATTGAAATTAACTTGGTGGTTAAACATTTAAAATATGTACTTTGCCTTTTATATGGCTGTGTTTCCAGTCAGTGGCGGGTTGTCCTAATAATAATAATAAGAAGAAGAAATAAATGAATACGGATATTCAGATTGTGTAATAAATAATTCAACAACGCACCTACGTAATACAATGTAATAATTTTTCACAATTACTTATTACCAATTAATTAAT
The DNA here is from genome assembly GCA_016648135.1 of Agrypnia vestita. NCBI lineage: Eukaryota > Metazoa > Arthropoda > Insecta > Trichoptera > Phryganeidae > Agrypnia > Agrypnia vestita. Next base: position 5,459 of record JADDOH010000979.1, on the reverse strand, counting down.
TCGAATGTTGCAACTTTCTTGACACTCGAGAAATAAATTAGACAATCTTAGTCAGGAGTCCAGCATTTGCCAAAAGAAAGAATGGAAATAGTCCGTACAGGTGCGAGTCGGTCACGCTAAATAGCGAGTAAGCTCTTGAGTAGCTTGCGTGGCAGATTTCCAACAGAATTCAGACGAAAATACAAATAAAATCCGCGTTATTATGGAAAATGTCCACAAATCAATCGTAATGTCACATTAAAAATTGAAATTTTGAATTTAGCATTCTTCACCAATAGCATAATATGAAATTATACACTTGCTCAAGAATACGATCATGAAATCTTGCGAATACGTACTTCCATATCATTGCCAGTTTAATCCCATTGAACCTGTAGTAGGTACCTACTACAATAGAAATATGATGAGTCGAGATGAATTTGGAGATGAAAAAGTCTAGAATATGTGGAACGAAGCCCTGGAAGAAGTGAATTCTGATTTTTGGACGAAGTGTATGCAACATGCTGTCGACTTTGGTAGCTTCGCGGCCGTTGATAGCTGCTGCGCAGACATTGGTGTCTGATAGGTGTCGAGGCCGGCCTTTGAGATATAATTAAGACAAATGTATTTGTAACCGATTAAGTAACTAATTTATTATAATTACCTATATAAAATTTGAGAATGCACATCATTAACAGTAGTTATTGTTTACATTAATGTAAAAAAAATAATTAAGTAAGTATTTATTGGATAGTTTCGAAGATGTAAGCAAAAATATATCAAAGTTACATCATCCACACGCTTGAAACCAGCCCTGTAACATATATACAAAATCAGAAGCATTGGCTGGTAGTGTGCGTCTTCGCTGTAATGGCACTTGCTGGACATTGATTTGTTTATAAACGACGATTTTTTTCCACCGCGCGTGCTCATTGGTTAAATGAAGTTGGGCGCGCTTCCCTGATGTCTTATTTCCTGTTACGTATTTCCATCCCTTTTCACGCTACAGATTGCTGACAGATTCCTACAATCTGTAGCAGAAATCACTGCTACAGATTGTAGGAAAGCGAGAGGAAAGATGTTACATATCAAAAATTGAAAATATTTTACCTTACGTACCTCATAATTTTTGTTTGTTTGAAATTCGGGTACACGTTGTCATCAGAGAGTCGCCGAATGAAGTAAGATTTTAATTTAAATAAAAATAAAACCTTTGAACACTGAAATTATTTCTGAAAAATAATTGTACTAAAATTTATGTACAATAAAAAAAATCTGTGGTCACTGTAATGCACTTTAACGGAGGCGAACTAAAGTGAGATAGCCGTTCCATGTAAAAACTGTTGAATATTTTAGAGATGATTGATATCAAAATTAAACCCGGGTATACCCTACCTACCGGTTATATTCATTGTCAAAAAAATATGAATAAAAGTGAGTATTTTCACTTTAGCAGAAAAAATCATAATATTGCTTTTTTAGATAAATTTACATGCGTTCGAAACAGAAAAAATCCTTGTTTCGCCTTACGACGTTTTTAGCTTCCCTACGATTTTCTGGCCCCTAACTGTACCCACACATTATTTTTTTAAATGATATATTGTTTTTGTGGGGTTGTATTTAATAAATTATTACCCACTCAAGCCATACGCATATGTAGTCCTAATGAAAACCGATTTAATAATATGATTCGCAAATATCGTGGCTTCTCTCTGCCTATCGGCGTGTAAACGTAACACGGCTGTTTACTATTATCTATTTATGTAAATACATACTGCAAAAGACAACGAGGCAAAAGATGTAATGTAATATTATGTTTTTATCATTATAATAAAGGAGTAGGTGAACCTTTATAAAAAGGCTTTCAAATAAAAAGGCACATAAATTATTCGACTTTCTCGTCATGTGGCAGGCGGGCGTAGGGGAGAACAGGGTAATGGGAGCCTACTATGGGAAATTTGTGATAAAAACCACATTTGTTAACTTTCTTATAATTTTTAATTAAGAACTCCTACATTGATTATCCAACTAAATTTTAATCACATTTATAATCAATCACAGTCATGTATGATTTTACAAAAAAAGTCAGTCGCTCCCATTACCCGACACATGCGGGTAGTGAGAGCCCGTTTAACACTTATATGGGAAATTGGAGCCATAATATTTACTCTTTCCCGAAAATTTAACTAAAAATAATTTTAATTAAATCTTAGTTATTAACACGTAGAACTATTTGTAAAACGTATAAAAAATCAACTTTGTAACCAAAACAAATCAATAAAGATGAAATTATTAAAGAAAAACAATGGACCCAAACTTTTACGGATCCAAACAAAAAGCACAAATATTAGGTCCTTACATATGAAATTGGCGTTTTGCCGTACTGGCAAATTTGATCTCAAATATCTTCTCTTTGGTTAGGAATTCCAAATCCAACTTTATACAGCTATTTACTCATGTATTTGTGTTTTGAAAATTATAATTCATTTGTTTTTTCCTCAATTGTTTTTTTCTTTGCGTCACTCAGTTTACAAAATGAAAAACTTGAAATATCGCGTTATTTACGAGTACGAGTTCCACCGTGGCACCAGTGCTGTAAAACGGCTCGAAGGATTAATGATGTGTATGGCGACGGTGCCGCAAAAGAAAACACAGTGCGTTTTTGGTTCCAACGTTTTCGTTTTGGAAATTTCGACCTGCAGAACAAGCCCCGTGGACGGCCGGAGACCAAAGTTGATAATGAAGATTTGAAGGCTATTGTGGAAGCGGATCCATCGCAAACCACATCCGAGTTAGCTGCAGGCTGCGGTGTTAGTGATAAAACTGTTTTAATCCACTTGAAGCAAATTGGTAAGGTGAAAAAGCTTGAAAGGTGGGTACCTCACGAATTAAGTGAAGCAAATCAACAAACGCGCGTTGACTGCTGCGTTGCATTACTCAACCGGCACAATAATGAAGGGATTTTAAATCGAATCATTACCTGTGATGAAAAGTGGATCCTGTACGATAATCGGAAGCGCTCATAGCAATGGCTGAACCCTGCCGAACCAGCCAAACCATGCCTCAAACGAAAATTGACTCCAACTGACTTGTGAGCGTTTGGTGGACTAGTGCTGGTGTCGTTCACTACAGCTTTCTTAAATCTGGCCAGACGATTACGGCAGATGTCTATTGTCAGCAACTGCAAACCATGATGGAAAAGCTAGCTGCTAAACAACCGACGCTGGTTAATCGCTCTAGGCCACTGCTGCTTCATGATAACGCTAGACCACACACTGCACAACAGACGGCTACCAAATTAGAGGAGCTTCAATTGGAATGTCTAAGACATCCACCGTACTCTCCGGACCTTGCCCCAACAGATTACCATTTTTTTCGAAATTTGGATAACTTCTTGCAAAGGAAAAAATTCAACTCCGATGGGGCAGTCCAAACCGCCTTCAAAGATTTTATTGATTCCCGTCCGAATGGTTTTTTTAGTAAAGGGATCGATGAACTACCTATGAGATGGCAAAAGTGTATATATAGCAATGGTACATACTTTGATTAAATAAATATATTATAAAAAAAAAATCGGCTTTATGTTCCTCCCATACTAAACGCCAATTTCATATGTAAGGACCTAATATAAGTATCTGGACTATCACTGCCAGAACATTCTTTATGGGCCTAGTGTCCGCAACTTCTGCATCGGTACCACATCTCCCCACTTTTTCCCGTGGATAAATCTCATCTCAAAAATAAGGCTCATCAGTTTGGTCTCCATATTATAATGGGAATATAGACAGTATTGAGCGTGTCCAACGCAAATTTCTCAAATACATTAACTACAAGTTAAGCATACCAACACAAAACATAGAATACAATTACATATTGAAGAGACTAAATTTACTCACATTATATGATAGAAGAAAAATTTATGATATAGTTCTTCTTTACAAAATTGTAAACAATATGTTGGACAGCCCTGACCTTGTAGCATGTATCGATTATAATATCCCTTCCACACATAGAACTCGACAAATTGTCACATTCCATCGCAACAATTGCAATACTAATTATCAATCAAATTCTGTGATACACAGAATATTGGGAACTTGTAATGAATATGGTTGCATGATTGACATTTTCGTCGACAGTCTGGAGAAAGTAAAGTTTACACTTTAAAGTAAAGTTTACACTGCTTCGTTACTGACTTCAGCTGTTAATATGTAATGGTGGGTAATATATATTTTTCGTACACATTGCCGCTTTGTACTTTATATTTTTAATTTCTGTACTCATGTTTTGGTGCTATTCCTGATACTTTTAATAATTTGCTACTTGTAACTTATATTGTTTAATGTATGTTCTTTTTAATTTTATGATATATTTTTTTATGTAAAAGCTTATACGCATTGCTGCTCGTTACCTACTCTACATTTTTAATTTTTATACTCATGATTTGGTGCTATTCCTGAAACTTCATATTTCGCTACTTATAACTTATATTGTTTAATGTTTGTTCTTTTTAATTTTATGTAATATTTTTAGGTAAAAGCCTATACACATTGCCGCTATTTACTTTATATTTTTAACTTTTATACTCATGTTTTGGTGCGAATACAGGATATTGTTGAATGTATGTGCTTTTAAAATTTATTTATAATCTTATGTAAAGCCTAATGGCCGTACAACAAAATAATAAATACAAATAAATAAACAAATTTGCACATAAGCTACCTCTTTTGAATATTTCTGAACCCATCGTCGCCGCCAACATTGAATTAGACTTGCTAGCGCACTCACCCTTACCCGTTGGTTCGCACAGGATCAAAAATCGAAGATTAAAAATATTTTTTGCTTAATTTTGAAATGTGTTATAATATTAAGTATTTAAAAATAAATGTCTTGAATCGTGGATAGGGTCCAGGCCGTAAAGGCAAAATAGCTTAAGAATAATTGTAAATATGTGTTTGATAATTATGTATATAACTGTCAATGAGGGTCCCGTTAATGAGTCATCCATTAGAGCGACGACCGCGGCCGAGGGAGAGAGATTAAAATCTCACGATGAGTCACTCGGGCCGCGGGCGCGCTTAATTAAATGTTTTAAATTTTGTTTTGAGATAAAATCGCAAAGTAAAAATCAGGTAGTCGCCTACGGAGCGGTCAGCTACAGTGTAATTGCCCGCATCTCTGGACCAATAGAGATACGGGCAGGTAACAACCGACACCCACACGGCTCGTGACTTGAGATAGCGCGCCGTACATTTTTTCGTACGGCGCTAAATTTAGATTCACGCTAGAGAGCTCAATAATTAAAGTGTGAGGTGTCATTTTCTTCAGAAAAACAAGGGCTACCTGATGCGATATTAATAATTTAGATATTTTCATAAATAAAAAAGTTTCATTTTTTGTCACATGCACGTGATTTGCAAGCGCGGACATGCCCGGACAGTAATCTGCGTATTACACCCACATGCGGGCATGTCAGACGC
>JADDOH010000978.1:0-163381 GCA_016648135.1 Agrypnia vestita | reverse complement strand
ATACTCGTAAACCCAAAAAAAAAATTTCTATACCTACTCTCCCTTGAAAAAATACAGTTTCGTCTCTGTGAGACATCTATAATATACATTAATTGATTATTGATGTCCCTGTGACAAACAATCCAGTTCTGTTCAGAAAAATTTGGACATACTCAAAATATTGTGAAGATAGATAGTGGCTGAGAGATTATTACATACTATTTTATGCTTGTATTTATTTAGTTACGTATTTGTTATAATAAAGCGTAGGCAATTGATAACTTGTCTACCGTAAATATTTACTACAGTAGTATTAAACTCATGTTCCAATTTAATCTAGCTTTACTACTACAAACAAAGCGTTACAAGGCACTTATTGTAATTGTACAACATGCGGTGTGTGTGGATTTGTGTGCATCAGATTATTCTAATACCATTACATCAAGCTTTATGGCTCATGTCAATGCAATTTATTCAGAATACTGGACATGAAATTACCTGAGTAAGTAATTAGTTGTACTATCAGGCACTAAAACTACATGATATGAATTAGAATTCAGTCTATTCTGGAAAAGTCTGTGATAAATTAATAATTTTTTAAAATTTTTTTATTCAGTAAATACATAATAATATTTTTTTATAATAGATTGAATCTATGTTATTACATTTTGATTACATTCTGTTGTAGTTTATAAAGTACAAAATCCGAAACCATTTACAAGTAGTAATTTTTATTATACAAAAACCATTTGAGACATATGTGGGCAATGTTACAATACATCGTTGTCCAAAATCAAGGATTTGACTTCATTTTTAAATTGTTCGTATTTTGGAATGTTTCTTTCTTGAAATCTTTTGTTTTTTGTTTTTCTAAATTAAAATTTTCTAAATTAAATTTACTGTAAATTAATAAAATTGAAATTTTTCTAAATAAAACTACTAGTCCAATTCTATTTTTTTTCAAATAATTACGAATAATCAAGAACTTCAGCAATAATATTTTAAAATAAATTTTAAATAATTGAGAAAAACAAAATACATTATTCATTTTGATATTTTGACATATATATAACACCCTGACGATGGAAAGGTATTTCCGAAACATGTAGGTGTAATTTATCAAATAAAATTAGTAGGTTTATACAAATAATATAATCAATATTTTTAAAAATGTCTATCTACAATGTTGCTGAATCAATCGAAAAAATATGTACAAAGGGTTGAAAAAATCACAAATTATTTTTCAATTAACAATATTTTTCAAAATAAGAATTGTTAGAAAACCAATTGATAATCGTTTATTAAGAAATATTGCTGTCAAGTTTTCACACGTCCATATACTTGTATAAAGCCTACAAAGTGGAGAAATTTTCTCAAATATTATTACTTGAATAAATAATTCAGCGAGTGTTCTTGTAGAAATTTTTATGTATATAGGTATTTCACATATATAGAATTTAATGAAAATTTTTAATTTGATACCTTTCCGTGGAAAAATGAGGTAAGAGCTCGCATTGTCAGACGATCGCCTTGCCGTCGTACCCAGATCAAGATTTATTTTCTTGTTGCCTTATGGGGCATCATTTTGAGATGAATTTTGATCAAATTTCCGTATAGTATCTCTATGAAAATTAGTCTGATGGTAACTAATTGTACTCCAGGATTTTCAGTCCAGACTTTTTTATTTTCAGGGCACCAGCAATCGAAAATATTTATATATTTATTTTTGATTTAAATAATTGATTAGTTATGGAATTTTATCAAAAAAAATGTGACCGATAATAACGTGACGTAGTTTACAAACTATTATCTCGTGCCAATTAGTGATTACTTAGAGAATTTGTAACAAGACAGCAAAGTTGTATATAAATCCCGGAGTAAATTTACAAATTATTAATTATGCAGCAATTGTTCCCTGTATTCCCGTTCCTCTGATAGTTCACTTAACTTAATGATAAGGGTTTGTATTGAAACTAGGATTAGGGAACATGTTGGTCCAGAGATTGTTATTCGTGGGGAATGAAAATATAATGATAACATGTGAGAAAATATTGCACAATTAATTTAAACCAAATGAATGGGTTCTAAAATTATATCTGTGGTAGGTGGTTAAAGGGACTGTGCGAAAGTAGCAGGAAACAAAGTAAACAGAATTTTGTTTTAGTTTTTAATCTCTTCACGAGGCTTGTTATTTTCAATTCCTTTAAATAAAATTAAATGACTTACAAAATTATATTTAAAGTGAGTGAATACAGGGCAACATCTAGCGACGACTGTGCGAAATAAGCATTACACTCACACTTTTTATTTTTTTATTTCCTCTACATGGATTGTTATTTTTGGTTCTTTTATATTTTTTTGCTGTTGATTATACGATAGTATTTTTTTATTCCTTGTCCGTTTATACAATGTTATTTTTATGAGGTAGGTACCATTTATATACTGTAGCGAGATGATGGAATCTGGAGAAATTGCGCACGATCAAAATCTTTCGATCAGTCTATAATTCTCTTGAAGCCCCAATAACTGGAAATGACTGGGACGTTGTCGAAAATTTTGGAAAAGTTGAGAAAATGTTAGGAATGTATAGAATAGTCTGGAAGATCAGAAATGCGTTTTAAATAAAATTGCGAAGCGAGAGCCGCGTGGAGTACATTAATGTTTTGACGTTTGACGTGGGACATGTGTAGTTATCCAGCGGGACATAGATATCCAGTGTACGACCAGGGACAAAAAATTAAGCGGGTTACCTTTGAAAATAAGTGCAAATGTCGTTTGAAAATAAGTGCAATCACTAACATGAAAAATAACGTGTCGTAAATTCTCTGCCAACTTGTGTGTGAATATTATAATAAAGTGTTACACAGACGAGTAATAAATTGCGAAATATTGTGATATATGCAAGTGCACAAATTAAATTAGCGTCCAGTAACTTCTCGTTAAATTAATAAAAACTTTTAAGTGTTTCGTTTGTCTCCCACAGCCACGTCCCATATATATTTTTATTTTCTGTATATATATATTAAGAATAGACTGTATATATATATATATATATATAAATAAAAATGTATAAATATAGAAATAAAATAAAAATGAAAATAATAATATATACAGTATATATATTTTTATTTTCTTTTTATGTTGCGCTGTTTTCTTTTCTGTTCTTTTATATTTTTTCTTTAATTATTTTTCTACGTTATATTATTTTCTACAAATATTTTTTCTTCCTTTATTATTATTGTGGTTTGTGCGATCTCAAGAGTGCTTTTTCGTCATCTGCAATGTTTAGAAGAGACCGCTTTAGCATTAAAACAATGCCAGTTTCGATTGCGAAAGTGTAGGGCCGAATTCGACGATTTGCTCGTGAACGGCCCCGGGTCCGTGCTGGGTCCCACTAAACTCTCTTAAAAGTATATCGTTATCTGATTACATTTGCAACAGAAACGTGTGAAGAAAATATTAATGAAACTGTTGGTTAAAGCATTTTATGTTAGTTAAAAAAAACGCTCTTAACCTCATTCTATGGGTCATGGCGGCCATGCGCATTTTAACTCACAATATTTATTATCAGAATAAAGTGTCGTTATCAAGTCTTTCCGTAGTCTCTTTATCTCGAAAATGGAAATGGAATCAGTTTTTGAAAAAGGAATATGTCTTAAAAATGTCACAGTTTTGATGATTTTACAAAAAACTCCGCCATTCTCCCTCTACCGGCCGCAGCGACCAGAAGATCGTAGTTCCTTCCTAGAGTGTCCTTGTGTTTAATTTTGTAATTTTAAGCTGTCGTCATATTGTAGTCAGGTTTATATTTTATTATATACCCATTGCTTAGGAATTATAAAATTAAATATTCGTATTATATTTTTATTTTAGAGAAATTTAAAAAAAATGTCTCGACTGTTGGATAATGAGAAAATTCGACTGCTAGCAGAAACCCAAGATTAACTTCACACATTTGATTTAGAATGTACATATATGCAACATTGATGAATCAGAAGATCATCATCATCAGCGAAACTGAAAATGACGAAGATTTACAGATACGTAATTTGAAACCGTCAGCTAATTTAATTTTTAAAATCTAAGAAATAAGACTGATAATATACCACTATATACAACTGCGTGGGTGGTGTGTCAACTAAAAACAATGACCACAAGTTTGACGTAGCGTACGGTTCAACTGGCGCTTATCATTATTTTTATTTCATTACGATTGTACTTTTATCGTCTCTTAAAGCGTTTCAGTGGGGATAAGATTAATTACACAATTGAAGCGGGCCAAATTGGAAAAAGTTTATTACGCCTGTCTAGTGTAAGTATCCCTCAACAGTGATGTATGGGGGTGGGGTTTAAGTCAATAGAGTACAGTGTGTTTATTGGTACATTCCTCAAACAGGCCTTAACGCACGAAAGTATCCTATACAAATACGGGCCGTACACGATGCTTATGTGTACTTAAGTGCGGATAAGGCAGTCTTTTATGTATTTAATGTACATACGCTGTTTGTTCATCAAAATCATAGAAAATCATTTTTAATTAATCTACTTAGATTTAGGTTTGGAATTACTCAACTTTGATCCATGCGATTATAATTTCCTGAGTGTTTCAATATTCCTTATGATTAATTTTGAATTCCCTTTGATTCGTAAGCGATGGTGTTTTGAATTTCCGAAGGCGTTTGTAAAACATCTTATCTACCTCCTAGCTTATCTGTATATTGCTCTTGAACAATACAAATATTTGTCTTGTAAATGGATGATTTTATTTTATAAAGGTCAAGTACTGCGAAATACAAAACAAAAATAACATAATATTTTACTGAAGTATTTTTTTTCGATGAAATGTGAAATATAAAGACAAGATCGATATGAAACTTGTCATTCGATTCTTTTATAACATTTAATATTATAAATTTAATCAGATAAATTTTATTTTTGATATGGAGTTGATAGGGATTGAAAAAAACATTTTTTCAAAGGATACGTGAAACATAAAATCTCGCTCGAAGGATGTGTAAGGCGAAATTAAGAGAGAGCAATCGATGAAATTTTCTTGAACCTTTTTTACATCAACTGGGTAATATAGTTCAAAAAGATGTTTAGTTACAATTTTGAATGCATGATCTATTTTAGAAAAAATACTTGTATTTTATTTAAATTACTTTACACGAGTATACATTTGAGATAAATAATAATAAACAAGAGAGATTAATGAGGATAAATCTAAAAATAGGAGGAAATATTAATGAGGAATAAAGGTTTTGCCATTCATGTTATTGTCGATAGATTAAATATTATTAACATTTTCTAAATACACGTTCGTCTATTACTAAAATTTAACATAAATACTATTAAAAGACATTTTTTTTTTAAAATAAAACATTTTATTCAAAGAACAGAATCTTTGTGGACCATAATTTAGTGAATAAATTTAGTGTTAAAAATATTTATATATATATTTTCTGAGAACAAAACCCCTGAATTTTATCCACAGAGGTATAATTATTAATTGAGATTAATTAAATTAGAAATGTGTAAGGATGTCTTTTTATAGAGTGGTCCAACGCTTACGACTTGTACGACGTGGCTTAAGTGATCATGACTACAGATGTCCGTTCGAATATATGAAAGAAACTAATTCAGAACATATTATATACAGCTTTTAAAAAAAATTATAATGTGTGGATGTTCTTATGATTACGAATTAGTGAACGTTGCATTATATAAAGTAATCACTTAAGTCAGCTCATACAGGTCATAAGCCTTGAGCCAGCCTATAAACACTTCCAAATACGATTTTCGTATAAACAGCTTCGTCTCTGTGAGATTTATATAATTTATCTTTATTAAATACAGTATTCATTAAACTAATATATACATAATATATTTTACTTACACGCGCTAATTAGAATTTTATCACAAAAGAATTAAGCACAAAATATTTTTTTAGAAATCTACATTTATTTATTTAATATCATAAAGGCAGAATAAAATCATAATGAAAACAATTATTTTCAAGTTATTGATTCTCTCAATTATCGCTCGATGAAATACAATGCTCGACTCAGACATTCAATCGATCGAATCAGATTAAAAAACAAATTACAAATATACTGCTTCAAATATTACATTTATGTAGAGGTGTATTAATTATTAACTAGTAGTTACGCAATCAGATTGCTTAACTGCTAGGTAATAATAAATAATGGGCGATAGCCGATTGCTTGCTGCTAGGCCCTGACCAGTATCAAAAAGGTGTACTTACGCATGTGGCGAAATTCCTAGACAATGCACAAATGTATTTAATAAATTAGTAAACGTGTATAAATATTAAATGTATTATTTTTATATGTAACCAGTAGATAATATTTATGTATGTCACCACAAAATTATTTTGCTATTTTTGAAGAAAATATTTTATGTCTATAATATTTCTTAACATGAAATATTATCTGCATGTATTTTAAAACAATCTGTTCTTCTCGCTCCTTTGTACGATTTCGCCACTCGTTTTTTTTTAAGCTGGTATTGAAACATATACAATACCTACACCATTTGAAGCGCATTTATATTATGAGATTATAAGTATACTCGTGGTAATATTAAGTATAAAGTACACTATTATTTCAGTACCACTTCGCACGGATATATTTAGGTGATCTAACTGTGACAGTGATTGGCAATGTTAGCGAATTTAATTTTTTTTTGAAAGATCTACAATTAAATAGAAAAAAAAATTCATTTGGTTCTTTATTTTTATACTGATACACTAAATTATTTAAATAAATTATTATGCATTCAAACCAGAAAGAGAAAATTGCTCTACTTTGTTGACTTTGTATGACTGTATGGATTTCTGGTGACATGCTTTTTTCAAAAGTCTATTGGTGATTTAAAAAAAAAATGTTTATTAATTTTTTTAAAGTGATTTTTTAAATTTTTAACAAATTCGACCACTTTTGAACTCCAGTATATTGAAAGAATATATATTATTTAAAAAAAAATTAGTGTCTTAGTCAATATTCCTAATTTCAACTATTTATTCTGTATTTAATTTAAAAACATTTTTTAAGAATTGAAAATAATAGTTTACTAACATTTATTACTATTGAAAAAAAAATTCAAAGGATAAATATGTATTAATTGAACTAGCTGTAACACGTCGAAAATCGCGGTACTTATAAGCAGGTTTCTAAGGAATAGGTATTTATTTATATGAAAAAGAAAATAAAAAAAATACTATGAAAAAAAAAGAAAAAAATGAAAAAAAATACTATAAAGAAGTTACGGACGGTACACGAAGTTACGGGGACAGACAGACAGACAACGGAATTATTATAATTGGGATTAATTTACTAGTTTGTGTCATTTTATAAAATAAATATTCGTACATATTTAAAATACATGTAACCAAAGGAGCATTTTTTTCATTTGATAACTTACAAAAATGTGAAATAAAATGCAAAATAAGCTGATTTCGCTCTCATTGAAGACGATCGCCTTAATCTAATATTTTGCGCCGATCACGAACACTTGTAACAGTGGGAATGAAATTCTAATATGCATTCAAATTGCCAAAGTTACTACGAACCAACATATGAAGATACGCAAAACAATGCCTTTAATAAGGAAGCATCTTCAGTTATGCTGGGTCACATTCTTGTATGGCGCAATAGCGACAAGCGTAAAATACTTACCTTACTTAAATACTTATCTAAATACAGTACCTTAGAAATGTACTGCTGAAGAAGAATGTGCCTGTTTCAAGCTTGCAACGAATCCGGCAGGAGCAATCTCTACCTACGTTGGTAAACAAAAGATTCTTTTACGTTATCCATCAAAGTGACAGCGTAGAAAGGGAGATTATCTCGGGCACAACTGTGGGCCAAATAATACCTGGAAGTGTGCCACGAAGGTGGATCGATGGATTGCATCTGGCTCGAGAGATCCTGGTAGAGAAGGAGCCAGCCACCGTCAGATTATTGTTACAGTATCAAACCTAAAATATTTTCTATACATGTACACTACAGTAGGTTTGGATATTATGACATTTCAGTTCGGAAGATTTTTGCAGATAACAAGTAATATGTAGAAGTAAACAAAACGTAGTAAAAACAAAACTGATTTTTTAATATAAATTATAGGACTGTTTTTGGTCAGCTGGAAGAATTTTACAATGAATAATTTATTTTTGTCACCCTTGTACATTCACTGAGTTTTACTATGAGCTGTTATTTTTAGGAAACCTAATTGTAAGTATTTATGTGTTGAAAAAACTAACCAATTAAAACCAAGTTTTTATTATACTCCCTCTCTCATTGAATCGGATTTCGCGGCTACTGCACGCGTCGGGGTCATTTCTCATTTGTATTGATTCCAATTTGAAAAAAAACATTAAAATTGAGCTACAATAATTAATTTTTTTAAACGAAAATTAGTTAGATCATTTTTATCGTCGCCACGAGTCTGCCTGCAATGTTTCAGCTCCAATTGATCCAAAGATTTTTCGATAGACAATCACACAAGCCGACAAACAGCCAAGCAGACGCTACGAGTTAAAAGTTTCAACTAGTAAATGAGAAAGAGAGTATAATTAAAACTTGCTTTTTGTGGATTAGTTTTTTTTACTCCCTTTTAACTCGTAGCGTCTGCTTGGGAAAGGGATTTTAATCGAGCACAAACTTTACAGGCAGACTCGTGGCGACCATAAAAATGATCTAACAAATATTCATTAGAAAAAATTAAATTATAATATAATTTTGGATTTTTCAAGATTTTAAAGGTTTTTTCAAATTGGAAACCTTACAAATGAGAAAGGAGCCTGACGCGTGGGGAACGCGCAACCTTCAACTAGTCAGCCATGGGTCCGATCAGACGGTTTCGCCGACCGACGCCGTGCCCCCCCATACCAAATATTACGTTATTCTATAAGTTTTAAGGATAATAGTATACATGGAATAGATTTTCCATATGAACTTAAGGCAAGAAGAATATGTTGATAGAATATTAAACAATACAATACAAATGAGAAAGGGAGTATAATAAAAACTTTAATTAAGAATAAGCATAAGAATTATTGAGAACAATGTAAATTGTTTGTCATTTAAATCGTGCGCCTAGTCTTAAACTATGATCTTACGAAGAAATTAAACAACGTGTGTAGTAAGCCATCGAATTTTTCTAATTTTTCTCCATTATTTGTGTTTTTAATGTGGTATGCATAAAATATGAGAATGAAATTGTAATTTTAAAAGTTATTTTAAGATATAATACTTCTTAGCTTAGACAAATGAATATTTTCAAAAATAAATTTTTAGATAACTATATTATTAATATACCAGGAGTGTGCAGTAAGAACAAGAATATAAGCATATATTTTGAAAAGAAACCGAAATAAGATATTTGCATCTAGTAATTAATATTACTATCACAATAATTAACATTTTATTCAGATTTTAATATTTTATAATACTCTGCCACATTAATATTTGATTTTGATTTTTTTAAATATATGTTTAAATAAAAGTCATACTTCTTGTTATCACTGCACGCTCCTGTAATATATCTGCATCAACTTATACGAAAACAAAATTTCCTTCAGAGAGCATTGAAAATGTTAAAGACATCATTTTTTTAAATATTTTTATTTGGTTTCCAAAATAACAATAAAAGTCGAAAAACAGGATTTTCTCTTCGAGTGGCATTAATTACCAACTGTGAAAATTATTTTTTGTGTGACCTATGATCAAAAATTCGAGACAATATCAACTAAGCGGCCCTTGTAGATCAGTGGGTATTATTACACTGGATATTATTATTAAATCACACAGTAAATGTGATTTTATAAAGTTTGGATATTTTTGTGATATAAAAATTTTAGTCATTGAGCCTCTTAGCCTATTGAAGCGATTTATAAAAGAAAAAAAAATAGGCTTAAAAACGTCTTGAAATATCACGTATTATGAATTATGAATAATCAACTCTATATTTTCTGTCTTCAAATTTTGCTGAGATGATATATTTTTAACCACTTAGTTGATAATGCTTGTGATGATATTGGCTTATTTAAATCGATATTGATGAGAAGCTTATACTGGAATGGTTGTCTACTAAAGTTTATAATAAAGAGAAGCTTCAAAACCCGCTAAATATTCTGTGATTATATGTTTGCCGAGTAAGTAGGTGCGGACAAGCCTTTATTGTTCGTGAAACGTAGAGGTGTGACGCGTGCTTTACCTTTGTTTTGGCTGAATCGGACGAATCGCAAGACGCGGCCGTTAGCAGCGAATTTGGCCAATGAAACGCGTCCTGAGATGTTAGACTTTGACTTTTACACGCAAGTTGGAATCAAAGATGGCGGGAGAGAGAGACTATTTTTAGCGATACAAATTGGAGAGCGGTACTTGAGTTTTGAGCCTTGAAAGCGGCCGGAGGCTTTGTTGAAGGGAGTCCGAAATAAGGAAGATAATTTAACAGGACCGAGGAAAAAGCCGGAAGTTTATAATAATTCAAAGAAGATTTGGAACAGTGAACACTTGTGAAAACAGATAAGCCTTTCCAATATTAATTATTTATATTGCCTTTTATGTGTATTCTATTTAGAAATTTATATTACTAGGCGCGCATCAGATTTAATATACAAGAAATCGTAATTTTGCGGCTGTGATAGATCCAGCGGGTGAATTGTTGCATGGCGCTTGTGAAATATTTAAATGCGTCGTGGTCCATATGGACAATCATTTAAACTTGATATTCATGTATTACCAAAGATATAAGGACTTTAAAATGGAATATTTTACTCTCGAAGGGTGTTTGTTTTGTGGGACTTGAAATTCAGAATAATTGTGTATATTTAATGTCGCGATTTTGGTTCGGTACGTACGAGAGTTCCTTCAGGGCGGATGTATCTTTATGCAAAGGAATTTTTATGTTATCTATACTGGCGATTGAATACACGGATTTCTATATGATTTGTATTATATTGGGAATAATTGAGATCGGGGTAATTATGTGTTTTTGATATCACGATTGTAAGGGTGATATAAATTCAAATCGTACGAGAAATTTCCTCCAAATAATATATTTTAAAATGCACCTGGATTTTATACTTATTTTATTGTGACATAAATATATAGATTATTAGATACGTTAGATGGTTATATTACGTACCACTAGGCAATCGTTTTAAACACTGCTCCTATAAAGACGTATTTTGAGTAGTATATATTGTATCTGTTTAGATTTAGTCGCATTTATTGTTTCTAGCGGGGTTTTTTTGAAAGGTACAATCGCGTTATATGTTCGTCCCGGACGGAGAAGTTCTGGCGGTATGTAAATAATTAGAATTAAAATATTATTGATTATTTAGAATAGCGTTTTACTTGATAAAATTGCAGAGCATGGTTACGAGTGTCGAATTTTTAACGTTTGTGCAATATGGTTTGCGCTAAAATTTATTTTGCTTCGAATATAAGAGCGAAATTCTTGTCTCAAAATTATTTACAGGTCGGCCTGGCATGTGAATAAAAATTGCCATACTGCCGCCATCTAGCGGGAATCAGGAAAAGTTTTGAGCCTTCGCTAAGGATTAGTTAACCTTCGGTCCTCCGTAGCCGTATTAGTTATTCATATGACATTGTTTTTATTCATTCAATATTAGATATTTGAAATGTTTTTCTACGACATTTTCCATTATTGTGGGCTGTTTGCGGTTTGTTCAGGTGTAGTTAACCTTTGGTCTTCCGTAATCGCGTTATTTACTTATATGACAGATTGTTTTGTTTTATTCGTTTAATATAAGTAATATCATATTTTTATGAGTTACCGTAATTATTTATCTATATGATTTTATTATTGAGAGTGATGCAACGAATACTACTTTCACGAATACGAATGTCAGGCCTACTATTCGGTGAATACGAATACGAATATTTCCACCAGGTGGGGGAACTTAAACATACTTGTAAATATAATTACCTTGATGCAACGAATACTACTTTCACGAATACGAATGTCAGGCCTACTATTCGGTGAATACGAATGCGAATATTTCCACCAAGGTGGGGGAACTTGAACATACTTGTAAATATAATTACCTTTTTGCAACGAATACTACCTTCACGAATACGAATGTCACGTCTACTATTCGGTGAATACGAATGCGAATATTTCCACCAGTCGGCGGGCCGCAAGCATACTTGTAATTATATTGTTTATGTCTGCTTGTGATATCACATACGGCGTAGATGAACTAGTTTGAAGGGGTTTATGTCCTGCGTAGAGGGCTGCTATGTCGGCGTAGAGGGAATGGTCTTTTGTTTCTAGGATCCTATACAGGTTTACAGGTGCTGATATTGAAATATATATACAAGGAAAACACTATTTTGGGAATCATTAACTGGATGACAGATATTGAAGCACACATACACACAAGGAGGACGTTATGTTAAATACATGACTGGAAAGATGTTATTGGAAAACACAGGCGCTACTAGAGGATATGGACAGTTTGCAGAAAACTTCAACTTCTGTCAGTTAAGGACCTTTTACTATTACTATTCTTTCGCCTTTTTGCATAACCGTGGATGAACTAGATTGAAGGGGCTTATGTTCTGCATGTGCTCGGCGTAGAGGGAATAGTCTCCTTGTTTCTAGGATCTAATACAGTTTTACAGGCGCTGATATTGAAATATATATATACAAGGAAAACACTATTTTGGGAATCATTAACTGGATGTTGTAGTACACACACACACAAGGAGGACGTTATGTTAAATACATAACTGGAAATTATTATTGGAAAATACAGGCGCTACTAGAGGATATGGACAGTTTGCAGAGAACTTCAACTTCTGCTAGTTAAGGACCTTTTACTATTACTATTCTTTCGCCTTTTTGCATAACCGTGGATGAACTAGATTGAAGGGGTTTATGTTCTGTATGTGCTCGGCGTAGAGGGAATAGTCCTTTTGTTTCTAGGATCCTATACAGTTTTACAGATGCTGATATTAAATAAATGTACAAGGAAAACACTATTTTGGGAATTATAAACTGGATGGCAGATATTGTAATACACACACACACAAGGATGATGTTATTTTAAATACATGACTGTAAAGCTGTTATTGGAAAACACATACAAGGAGAACATCATTTGAAGGCGTTACTAGAGGATATGGGCAGTTTGCAGAGAACTTCAACTTCTGTCAGCAAAGGACCTTTTACTATTACTACTCTTCTTGTCATCTGTTGAACGTGGTGCTTGTATGCAAAACTTAAACATATTTAAAATTACTAATGAAAAGAATCTTAACATTGTAAGATTTGCTAATGGAAGGAAGGAGGTCGGAATTCATTGACGCTGTGACGATCGATACGTTGTGACACGCCAGGTGGGCGTACCACATGGGCAACTTAACGCATACCATCCTTATAATAGAGAGGCTACGGCTCAAGAATATGCGGTTGTTTCCTATAGCTCGGCGTCGAGAACTCACCCGTAACACGCTGGTGGGAAGCATCTCAGCGATTGATCATCGCGGGGCTTTTGATTTCAAACCTCTATGTTCTGAATGCAGGAGTGACAGCTATTTCTCCATCATGTACATTCTACTTTAAACTGTACTAAAATAGTTTCATCACCCATCACCAATCTGACTGTCGTGACTGACAGAATTGATTATGAAAGGAGGGAGATCGGGGTTCTTTCGCATCGTGGCGATCAGAGTGTCGTGAAACGCCAGGTGGGCGTACAACATGGGCAGCTTAACGCATACCATCCTTATAATAGAGAGGCTACGGCTCAAGAATATGCGGCTGTTTCCTATAGCTCGGCGTCGAGAACTCACCCGTAACACACTGGTGGGAAGAATCTCGATACTTGGTCGTCCTCGGTGTCATCGAATCCAGATTTCCATGGTTATATCTTGAATAGAAGCTGATTTATTTGAACGAGTATCCTGAATCGGAAATGCCAGTTGACATCTCACCCTGACACATCATTCATCATCTTTACTATACTGCTGTATACCAGGAGCCTTTCGGAGCCCTTTTCCTCTGGCACAGGACATACATATCAGGAACCACGCAATTAACCATAATATTCACTCTGGAATACTATCTCTTTAATATGTCTAGTCAATTAGACTATACCGTGGGATCATTCACATCAATTGGCGATGCTAACACGGCTCTGTCTGACGCACTCAGGGATGAGTCTTTTCCAGTCACCCAGTTAGTTCATTCAGCCCTTTTATCAGCAGTAAACATCATAATAATCCGGCCCATGTAGCCGCGACGTGGGATCCCCATCATTATACACCAGTCAATTTGACTGCCCTTAGCTTAGCGTGGGAGGTTATGTCTAAACAGGAGTTAACCACCGGATGCGGCGATGCTCTGGGGCCGCATCCCTCTCCCCCCTACAGGGGGGGGGGCATCTTGAATCCACGTTTGAACAAAAGTGGTTAGACACTTCTTAAATTTCACTTACAAAACTGTATCTTCCATTCCCTTAGAATCTCGGGCTGTCATAATGTCAGACAAAGCTTACCCCGAGCCTCTGGATGCGCCTTAGTTGTTATAATTATGTTTATCTTCTCCCTCTATGTACTGTGAACAGATTGAGCAGATCGGACAACGTGGGACGCGCTATCGGTAAGTTTCTTACTTGTGTCTTTGAATATAACGTATGCTATTATATCTTGTAAATCTGTCATAATTGAGTACCGTGTGTAGTTGTGCTGACACTGTTCTAAGCTGCTATTATGAGGTGTTGATGATCAAGGCGGACGGAATCTTAAACGCTTGCCGTTAACTTGACAATGATTGTATTGTTTTATTTTTCTGTATTTAACCCCGGTGGTATTATAGTTATGACTGTACTATGTAAGGAAGTTTTGCTACTAGCGTTTATTTCTCGGCTACAAGGCCCAAAGTAATTTCGGAAATATGTTTTATGTCTCTGGCATTTCGTCTATAAGTGTTTGAAGATAATACGTGGATTTCGTGTCGATAACGGTTAGGCGTTCTTTCACCTTTAGTAAATATATCCGTTATGTTAATTACGAGTAGTTACGTGCGTCTGTTATTTCCATAGTTAGGTAAGAATTCGATCTATATTAGTCTAGTCGCGTTAATAAGAATACGAATCTTACCACATATCAAAAGAATTTTGGATAGCTACGAACACAACGGAGGGGGAATTTTCCTAACCACTAGATAGATCACGACTGGCCAATTTTGAAAATATAAAATGTTAACAAAAAAAAAAAATATTAGCTTTCATGTAAATATACTTCCGAAGTTCTAAGTTCGACTTAAGTTTTCATCTAGTAGCTTAAAGCGTGTGCTTAAAAGTCACAAAAGTCGTAATAAAGTTCAATTCGGTAGCTTAAAGTCTCAAGCTTTGGGCTTTACGTAAAACTTATATATTAAACTTTATAGTTTGGTATTTAGCTTAGGTAGAGACAGGCAGGTTACGTTACATTGTGATGTCCCAGGTAGCTAGTGGGTCCTCGTCACATGACGGTATTTCTAGAGATGCTTTCTATTATATGAAAAATATTATACAGTCGTAAAATAATTGACGCAAGTAGTATTTATTATTATATTTTTCATTCCGATCTTATATGTGAGCGCGCGCGATTGAGCGGCAGGATGCAACCAGTCGACTTCACCCATATGATGTAGCGATACAGTTGTTAAAAATCAAATATTCTATACAGAAATATTACTATTACTAAAATTCAACTTTTCATATGAAATAATTTTCTTACTATACGAAAATTACTATTTACAATAAATTAACTAAAAATACGTATTAACTGAATGAAACTGAATTAACTGAATGAACTGAATGAAAATAATTATTCTGTGAAAATTGCGCTTTTGAATGCAATATTTACTAAAAATATTAACTAACATCTTGGGATCGCATACGAAATTGATAATACCCAATGCCCTTTGCATTTACTAAATGTATTACCTAAATAACCACAGCTATACCATCCTGTCCGTCAGGGACGAAACGTAAAACACGGTTATATTTCTAAAAGTGCTACCTCTTACGCGACAAAAATACCTATTACTAATATGAACTATCTCCGCCTCATAATGGCGCCTGGCACCAATACTAAAACCCTTACTAGAAATAATAAATGCGACTAAATCTCAGTAAATACAATATATACTATTCGTAATACGTCGTTGAATTGGCACATGATTCGTCTAATGGATGAAGGACCCCGTTGTGTATCGTAATAACTTCAAATTCTTTTATAGGAGCAGTGTGGAAACAATTGCATAATATTACGTAATAAAAACATCTAACGAACCTAATAATCTATACATTTATGTTACAATAAAATACGTTCACCAGAAGAATTCGTGTATTAGAAATAAAACATTTCCGTTTGGAGACAAACCAGTAGAATTGATCGAACGGTGCAAAGGGAAAAATTCACACATATTAAATAACACTGAAATTAATAATTATAAGCACTTTGTATTAGCAAATTCTTACCTTGAATGGTTTCGTCCTAGACGTGCATGAACCTGTTCATATTAATTCCTGGGGAAAATAATACATATATTTGCTATCTACGAAATAAGACATTTTTGAAGCAAAACTTCTTTGTAAATAAGTAGATAAGGTCTCGGGGATGGTTTGTTCGAAAGGATTCTACAACAGCCCGTGAGTTTATATGAAATAATAGTTTCTTTGAATGCTAAATTTTGGTTTTTTTAAACCCTCAGCATCTCTGCTGAGAGGGGTTGAGGCTCCGCGCCCGCCTAAACCCGGTGGCCGACTTCCTAAGTGACTAAACGGCCCCCCTTGTTCCTCCGGAACTTACTGCATCCCGAGACTCTATCTCTTCTTTACGAGATGTGATCCTGTGACGCCTCTCTTTTAGGCTTATGATTGAGATGTACGTACTCTTTTGGTACGAGTTTCTGATGATGGGTGTTGTCTTGAGGCGCCTTTCTTTTAGGCCGGTGTTTGAAGAATCATGTACTCTTTTGGTACGAATTGATGACGACATTAGCCTCCTTTGCGGGCATAGTCAGCGATGTTACAAATTATTGTGCAATCTCATTATGCCTTTTCAGAGCGGCGTCCCACGATCCTGCATCTTGCAACATTTACTTTGGACAAATGTTAGAGTGTTAGTAACATATTTATAATATCCCAGCTATTCCATATGAGTGAATGATTTTTATATTTATTCTGGCCCTGTCTTTCTTACAGAGGACGAAATATAAGTTAACGTTTTCTATCAAGGTTTTACAGCATTCAAGCATGGAAATCCATCCAAAGACAAAGGGAATCTTTTGTAGGTTATGTGGCCCTGCGCCTGGTGAGGAAAGAGTTCGGTTTATTGACGACCCCGAGCAACAAGGAGGGCCCCGCCTTTAGGGACCCTGCAGGGGCTTGTGCGGGTTCCACGCCCAAGTGCCGGCAAGCATCTACGCCCCAACCAGCTAGGCCATCACAAACCAGATATCCCCTATCTTTAGTTAGATCTCCCCATTCTGTCCTTTACTCGTCGTTCTGAAGCTACTTGTTAAGCCAGATGTACCGAGGTCTCAAATCATAAAGAGTTAGCTGAAGACCGGATTGCGCAATACTTATGCAATACAATTATTATAAGGGTACTAAGCGTTTCTTGTAGAATTACGTGTATTCAATTATTAGTATATATAGCATAAAAAATCCCTTTGCATAAAGATACATCCGTTTGGAAGAAATTCTCTTACAATTTGAACCAATATCACACGAGAAATCATGGTATTTAATTACACATAATTATTCCGAACTCAAATATTCCCAAAATAAATACATTTTGATAGTGAAAATAATTAACCGTAATAGATAATATAAATGTGTTCCTTAGCTGTTACACAGTGGCGGTATGATCCTCTCTGGTACTGATGAATGGTAGATTCCTCCATACGTCCGGGCAGCAACTCCGTCCGCAAATGCTGTTCTCCAAATGAAGTCTCTGGCAGTAGTCTCTCGCTCAGCGCTTCCGCTGGCAGGTCTGGTCTCGAACTGAAGGGCTGAGTATATCGTGTTCGCTCCTTTTATAGTAATGATTGCACCATATCTCCGAAATCCACGCTAGTGCAGTGACTCATCCTATGCGCGATGACTTCACCGGCGGCGCTCGCCATTGGCCGGATTCAGTCATCAGGACGGTCGCCTCCGGCTCAACCCGTCAAAGGCAAAGCGCGCCTGTGATTGGTCCGTTTCGTTAAAATAACAGTAAAGCACCCGCTACATGCGAGACTTGCTGTTCCGATTCATAAATAATAAAGGCTCGTTCGCACCTACTCACAAGGTCGAGTCTATTAGGATTGGCAAACGATATTAATTTAACACAGAATTATATCTATGGTATAATAAAGATCTAAGAAATATTACTTGTATAGCTGAATATTCAATATTTTGTTAGCCTATTGTATTACATAGAATCTTGAGAAGAAATATGTCAGGCTTTTACTTTTAAACGATTCCAAACAGAAGAAATATATTTTTGATGTCCATACTTGACTTTTTTGAATATTATTATTTTAAGATTTTCTAAATTTATTAAATCTATGTCTATATCGACCATCATAACATGCTTTCAATATTCACGCATTATTAAGTCATAAAATAAGTTAAGTCAAATTTGGACTTGCCATATTCTAAGACTAGGGTGGCAAATGTCTTTGAATAAAAAAGTTTCGTATGTATATGGGATATAAAAGCATAGGGTGGAGAATATCTTACTACGAAAGTGTTTAGTATATATATGGGGTATAAAAGAAAGGCAGAATGTAGAGGATTACTAATTTAAAATGTACTGAATTATAGGTTTTATGTGTGTCCCTTCCAAATTAATGCTTTCTATAAATTTTTAAATTCGGTACATTATATAGTAGTAATCCTCAATGACTGCATTACTTTTTATTGACTATTGCTGTCTTTGCTTTTATACCCCACAAATGTAGTTTAGTACCAGTGGAGCAGATTCAAATCATTAATAATTTTTGAGAATCTATCCTTCATGGAGACAGACGTAAAACCAAGCACGGAGAAAATCATTAAGCATTCACGACAGGCCACATTGAATTGACCAAACCGGATGGACAAAAGCCACATAGATCAATATAAAATAGTATTATTTATGGAAACCCAATCTCTCGTTGAAAAGTTTTCCTCGCGCAAACGATTATTGACCGGAAGTTGTATATTGATATCTTCCTGGTGAAAGAATAACTTGAATTAATGGTGTTTCGACACAATTTTATGATTTGGTTTATGATATACTTTGAAAATAATTTTTAGTTTACAAAGTGTCGAAAAAATATGTGATATCATTATCAACCGAATGAAAAATTATTTTTAAAGTATTATTTAATATATAAATTTTTAAATAATTTAATGAAATAAAATATAAATCATTCAATATACCAAAATTATGCAATACACTTAACATTCACTGGAAAACATTCACTAACAAAAAGTTATCTTCATATGGACACAATATACGAAATAATTGAGGAGGGATAATTTCGAAATAATTCTGACCAATATCTATAACTAATTATTATCTCTCTTAGATCTCATTTATTTGTGTAAATACATTTCATACTTATATTTCGGATTCGAATTAGAACAAAAGTTCTAAAAAATATTTAACTTTAATAATTTATTTACTTTAAATATCCTAAATTTTATTTGATTTTGTTTAGAAAATATCGTTACTGTTAGACACAGCAGATAAATCTGATTTCTTTACCACAGAACTCAATTAATTAAGGTGACAGTGACTATATTTTATATAAAACTAAAAAAAATAATAAAATTCATGTAACAAAACAAAAAAATGTAAAAGTATTTAACTTTATCCTCTTTGCCAAAAATATGTGTACCTATGCTAAAAATAAATAAAAAAATCATGGAACTCGGGGAGTTCAAAAATTTATTTACAATGGATTTATTGAGTACATTTAGGTTACCTATAAGTAGTTTTTATTTGTCGTACTATTTTTTTTATTTTTATTTTATATCTTTGATTATAAAAGGTTCAACCGATCGATAGTAGTATTTATGTAATTAATTAATTTCAAGTATTTTTAAGAGGCAATGTTACGTATTTTTGTAACATAAACACTCGAAAGTACTTAAAAATAGCTAATTAAATAACACATATCGTTAGTCGAATTCAATAAGGATTTTTAATTGGATAAATTAAAGCTTACATAAATTAATTAATATATTACTCGTTTTTATACATACTCGGTGTAAAAATAATACAACATAAGACCCATTTAGTACGTACTTGATAAAATATTTTTAAAATGATAATATAATAAGTCTCTTGAAACGTTCGCAATACATTTTCCATAATACACATTTTTACCGCCTGTAATATTTTCAAGCTTCTGCGCTGAAAGCAGCTAATTAGTGATTGGAAGTATCTATGCTGCAAGCCTCAATACAAAACCTTTTCAATGTACATACTTATTTGCGAGGAGACGTGAAATAATATAATACGCTTAAAGAGAACACCCCTCTCCGAAGCATATTTGAACCAAAATAGAATTATAAATTATTACCTACTTTGAATATTTAATTAAATTTCCAATGTTCCCGCCCATAAATTTAGACAATGGAGATAAGATTTTCTTTTAAAAATTGCCTATTTATTCATTCAATTCTTCGCGCGCTTTCCGAACATTTCGGCTTCTGTCTGGCTCCACACTTAGCTCGATAAATGTTTGGGGAAGCAATACCTATTTGTCACCGAAAAGCGTACGTCATTTTCAAATAGGACCATTTCTCACGCGACGCCCGCCCCGAGCGCGAACGTCTTTTTTTATTTCAAATCCGAGGAATTGATAAAAGCGGTGAAATCGCAATTTCCAAAGTTTTTCAGAGATGTCGTCCGGCTATGACTAAAATAAATTGGACCAATAATTTCCGCCGGGCGGCGATCAAACAAAAACTTACAATGTCCTTTCTCGGCGCGGGCCCCCCCTCCCGGCGAGATGCTGAGGCGGCCGAGACACTGCAGCGTCCGGAAAACGGTATTGAACGTTGACGTGTATCGCCTTTCATCGCCGAGGAGTTTACTGACAAATGAACAGCTCTTCTCGAACAAAATACTCGGAAAATAAAATAACTCTAACATAAATCCCTCCTGACATTATTAAATGAAAGTAAAGCAGACATATAATCGCACTCGGCGAGCGATATAATGCATGGAAAATAATAATCTTTTTGTTTTTGTTTATTTACTCAAATACTCGGGTATTTTATTTACGAAATAAAATGAAACATTTAAGAACTACGTGATGATATTTTTGTATTAAAAATGCAGAATTTATCACGAAATATTTTAAAATTTTACTCCCGGAAGCAGCCAAAATATTTTGACTGCTACCGGGGTTAGAACCTAGCTTTACGGGCAGGTATGTAGGTTTTCTGCATGTCTTTTGAAATGATTAATAAATTTGGTTTTAAATTTCACAGAACTCTGTTCTCAAAAACTGCAACTTCAGATAAACAATTTGTTCTTGAATATGAGAAATAAATGAGTTACGGAAGAAGAATTTAAAATATTGGGAGCGTACTTAAAGTTTTTTTCACACAATCAAATGTTTACTATCCCTCATGTGCATCCGCAGCTATATTTGAAAGATTAAATATCAGAATAAATCACCCGCTTCGATAGGTGCGTAGCTATCTAATGGGAAAAGCTTCGAAAATGGAATGACCATATCAGCCAATGGCTTGCCGCCATTTTAGCAGAATTTATGGCGGATTATTACATTCGCATAAATATTTTTGGACCCTCCAATAATATATTCCGCTATTTTAAACCCTCTCACATTTCTGCAGCGGTGCGAAAATAGGGATTCGTCATGCTGGGTAGAATATGTCTATTCAAAAATGTTTTAATGTCTGAATTTTAACATATTATTTGAGCCTACAAGGATTCGAAAAATAATTCGTTTTAATTTTCTGAAAAAATATTTTCCCACGGACATTCAAAAAATCTGATATTTTTTCATAATTCTTCTCCCACGGTGTCTACTCATCAATTTCAACGTAGGAATTTCGTTTTTCAAGCAAAATCTGAAAGTAAAATAAATTAATAATGGTTAATTCAGATAATAGGCAAAAATATCACTTTTCTCAATAATGGATTTATTAACGGTAAAAATTTGGGAAAGAGTTAATAGATGTGGAAGGAATTACAGATATATACAGAGTAATAGAGTTTAATACTGATTAAATATTTATAAATTCTCTACTTGATATTATAATGAGATTCATATAATGTATAAAACAATTTACATTTCCTTATTTAAGGTTGAGATGTTACTACTAAAGGATTATATAATGTAACTTTTAATTAAGAATTCAAGGAAAATACAAAACTACCTTTAATTTAACTATTTCTTAAATATGATAGCTGATTAGAAATAAAGTTATTTTAATAGTTAATAAAGTATTCATTTTTAAAACAAAATAAAAAATTTCTAGATTGTAACGAAAAAATATAAAAGAAGCAAGTAAATCAAAAATTTTAAAACACACTTTTATACAAATATTCTTTACAATGTAATCGATTTTTTAACATCATCCATATAGTATCCAAATTTTAACTCCTTCTCTAAATTTAAATACTAAATTTCAATGCTGGGCGCGCAATTAAAATGGATAATTATTAATTTTAATCTAAATAATGACCAAAACATATTAAAAATTACCTATTTGAATATTTAATAATTAAATATTTTGATAATGACGGAAAATAATGAATTTTAATTGAAATAAAGATTAATACATTTCAAAGATTTAATAATATATATTCATCCACTTTACGTTAATGTAAAAAGTTTTAGAGATCTAGCTAGTCGGAAAGTTGGAGAAAAATCAATGACAAGATTCCGCTATAAATACATATACAAATAGAGTTGAATAAAAGCATGTAAAAATATGCTCACCACCGGGACCATATTTGGTCCGAAACTAACTTGCTGGTACATGCTTTCCCATTTTTATTTAGGGGATTTGGAGAAACATTGCAAATTAAGAAAAGCTTGTTAACTTCTAACATAAATAAATAAATAAATATTTTGATAAATAGTAACATGCATGGATGAAATTTTGAGATAAATTTATGTTTTTATAATCGATAAAGTAGTCGGTAGACCGGTAGTGGAAAATTTTGGGTTCGAGTTCCGGTAGTAGGTACCTAGGTATCTATATTTTTTATATGTATATTTAAATAATTTCATCATAAAATACTTAATCACTATGATTACATTTTTCTTCATTAGTTTCATCTTATATATTAAAAGTTCTAATTTAAATTTGTTTCAATAAAAGTCTAGTATCTGGCTCAAAAAATATTTTAAAAATAAGATGATGAAAATTATGGGAAAATTACATTAAAAATCTGAGATTAAAAAATAAAAATACAATAATAAAATGATAATATGATATAAAACCACAAGATTTTTGCAATAAATATTTAAAAATTATTTTTACCTATGATTTATTTATTTTTATAATCAACAAACAATGATCTATAAAAATCGCAAGACGACAATATAATATGATTTAAGTAAGATGAATATTTATCAACATTTAAAATATTATTTTGTAACTTATAAACCTGTTGATTGCCTGTAAAATATTGTATTTAGATACACATTGGCATACAAAGGAACATATTTTACACAATTTTCCGGGTCCTATGCTGACGGGGCGATATTAAAATGGCGTTATGCGAGAAGCCGCAATAAACTGTAACTAATTCCATATTTTATACACACAAGGCCGAGGAACAGGGTCAAATTTATCGCCGAATTATACGGCAGCGCGTTATTACCGTCCACTATACCTCGGTCTCACTACCCGGCCGAACTAAGGGGAATTGGCCCAATAAAACCACACACGACACGGTTTCTATCTGCCGGTTTACTATGGACCAATGCTCACGCACGTGCAAACGTCTCTTACCGGATTCTACAAAAGTTGCTCGAAATCGCTTGCTCGAAAATAAATTATTCGGATATCGTAGAAATCCGCTTGCTTCATTGACTATTTAAAAACATTTGACGAGTTTCAAGATGAAAATTAATTGAAAATCTAAAAGCATCTGGGATTGATGAAAGAGATATCCAAGTAACAGGAAACTTATATTTGAATCAAAAATCATCGGTGAAGTGTGAAAATTTTGAACAAATTCGGCTTAATAGTTTTTGAGATATCATCTCCGAAAGTCGAAAAAGGCGAGTTTCAAGAAAAACGCAAAAGAATAAGATTGAAACCTGAGATTACGTTCATCATTTTATGATAATGCTGGCTGATTTTATTAATTAATTTCATATTCTCTTATATTTATTTGAAAACGCTAATAAACTATGTTTTAAAAATTAGGTTTTTTTTCAAAATGAAATGAAGGTAAAAATAATCGCGTTGACCTAGAAATTTCAGAAAAAATAAGCTGTGCGAATTTCGCGATTCCAGAGCGCACTTTTCAAGATTTATACTTCGCACAAACAGATTATTCCAATTATAAAAATTTCGTTGCCTCTCCGTCCGTCTGTCCGTCCACCTGTCCGTCTGTCCGTAACTTCGTTTTATTCATTATTTATTTAATATTACTTTTTATTTAATTCCTTAGTATTATAAAAGTACCGTCATTTTTGACGGGTTACAGCTAGTATGTTTTATAATTAAAATCAAAAAACAAATAAAATAAATTAATTAACAAAAAATTGACCTTTCTTACGTGTAAAAAGCTTTAGTTCACAGATTTAACCATTCTTTCGCATAAAAATAAGATAATTCAATTTTTTTTCGGAAAAGCTGCCTATCTTGGCTAATCTTGGCGTTTCAACTCCATAGCCTCTTGCTAAAACTTATCAACAAAAATATATAAGCCGTACTAAAAATAAAATAATTAAAAAAAATGTTATTGTCCTCAATGCATTACCACAAAGGAAATAATGGCGGCTCTCGTAGCCACTATAGTGATCACTGGATTCACACAACGAGAGCTCCGGGTTCGATTTCCGGTGAGGCCAAAATTAATCTATGTAATTCATTCAAGCCTGGGTGTTTTGTCATGTGATTCACTTCAGTAATTGGTCCTTTTAGCCTGTTGAAGAGTAAATAATAATAAAAAATAATAATTCATTGAGGTTACTTTGTTTTTTGCATTGCATATTCATTGCAAAATTATATTTATTATATGTGGGATATAAAAGCAAAAGCACCAATATCCATCATGATCATATCTCATCAAATTTTGATGCGTCATCGAGGATTACCAATTTAAATTTATAGGAAATGTAGCCAATAAATTTATAGGAAACATGATTTTGTATCTAGAATTCCATACGTTCTATATTATTAAACGTTGGTGTCTGAATTGAAAACATTTCATTAATTGTTTGGATATTTCTCTGCCTTTTTTTATATATCTCGCATAAACAAATTTACTTGGTTCAAGCCACAGTTTTTTCGTATTTTGTATAGCATTGTTTATATTAGGAAATATAAATTATTGAAAATTATTGGTGCTTATTTAGAGGTTGAGAACCTTAAATTGAAATAAAATATGAAATTTTAAATGAAATTGGCTTTATTTGAAAGATAATTTTATGGCATTAATGAATGCTGGAAGTCATACTTAATATTCATGCCATAAATTTTTTTGTCAAATAAAGCCATTTTCATGGATATTAATTTTTATTTCTTTATTTCAATTTAAATTTCTCCACCTCATAAAAACACACCCTTTATTTAGGATTGTATAAAAAAGCTAAAAAAAACATTATGAAATATGGGCAATTATATTTTTAAGCAACTGGTTTTTGTATGAAATTGCGTTTAACTTTATTTTAAACTTTCAGTTTTATTCAATTCAATTTTAATATGTATTCCTTTTTTATATAAGTGCACACTAAAAATAAAAGCTGCATTATTTTAATTTTAGCATAACCGCGTTAGTCATAAAATAAAACACCAAACCTTAAATATTGCAAACCTTGATGTATTGTGATGTATGTATTCTTGCTCTCGGTGTTTGGGAAATAAATAATATTATTCCGGGTTATTCCACTACCATCGTCACTTTTAACATGTTCCTCTTCAGTCCTCTTCCGATTGCTGAGAATCGTGCTTTGGCCTGCTGCTTGCAGTTCGGATAGCCGTTCCAATAAAATAGTAGCTTGTTGTAATAGCTTGTTGGTGTAGTGGTTATGCCTCTCGCCTGGTGATCTAACAGTCGATGGTTCGAGCCCAACTCCAGGACACCAGCTAGTCTTATTCTCATAGCGCCAGCATTTATCTTAATTTGTAAATAGTAAAAACATTGATGGGACACGTATTCCGTGTTAGAATTTTATTTTAAAAAAATCCAGTAACGTTATTAATCTGATTACTTTAACCTTCGACCTTTCATTTGCTGGCATCTTCCATATCATCTTCCCAATGAATATGTCCAAAATATGAAAGAACATATATCAGACAGATCGTAGAATATCTCTAATTCTTTGTTGCATCAGAATTAAGACGTTTGTTGCGCATTGCTGTGCAAGGGAATCCAAGCAGTGGCATCCGGCACAACACTTCAGAAGTGTCATGATTTTCATAAATAAACTTTCTATAAATATATACTTACTTTTTCAAATCTATTCCATGTAGTTACTGCAATAAATAGTGTCTAGTAGTGCAGTGGGCTTGATACTGGCTACCCGAGGATTCCGGGTTCGATTCTATGGATCCCGTAGCCTGTTATGGCGTGAAAACGGTATTTAAGCGCATTTTTGTGAAATTGTACATTTGTTCTGAATATTATACAATACCTTATTATTATAAGGGTTAGGAAGCAAAAGCGCCATTTTACTTGTGACGAGAATATATGGAAAAGTGTCAGAATATTTTTATTTATCAAAGAGAAAAATCTCCCGTCAGGCTATAAAATTAGTAAGAAAAATGTTTATTTATATTACGTCTATTACATAGTGAGATTTTTGCCTTCTAATCCTTTTACTTTTATTAGACTTTCATCATTGAAGTCTGCTCTCATTTACGTCTGAAAATTAATGAATTTATTTATTAAATTTTTTTAATTTATACATTTTCTTTGGTCACCCAAAAGGAAAACAAAAATACATGGTAAGAAAAAATACAAAATAATAGTAAAATATCTCCTACCATTGTAGGATGACAAAGAAAATACAGTGATTTTTTTCATTCAAAAAAAATTATATAGGTTTTTTTCAATAAAAAATTGTATTATTTAAAATGTAGACGACGAGTGAATCTTTATATTAAAGACAAATAATAAATTATGTAAATGGTGATATTTTTGAAGTCAACAAGTCGTTTGGAAAAGTATTAAATGGCACTAATGATTATGAGAATTTATTGTTAAAACGATCTAGCACAATTCGTTCGGCTTATTTTGATAAACTACACCCTTAGGGCACAGATGGGCAGAATATTATTTCAGTCAATGTGATAATTGGTTTTATCGATGAAACGACCTGACGCTAGGAAGCCGCAATTATAGTTTCCGGATATTGACATTTTTTTGCAGGCATTCATTCATTTACCTTATTTTTGGTTATTTTTTTTATTTCAGTGGAATTATAACTTACTCACAAAACAGACTGGACATATTTCTAAAAATTTCCCATACCCCAGAAAATCCCATCTGAATTAAATTAAATTGAATTAAGGCAACAATTTATTAAACGACGTTATCTCAGAAGACAACATTACTAGCTAAGGAGTACATGATCAATTTAAAGATGTGATTTAAATTTGAAGATGAAGCTGACGAAAACTTGATAATAAATGGGAAGAAATGAAGGTATCCAAGTTCTTCTGACACGAGAGGTTGCATGCAAAGCATATGGCCTTCGACCAAATGCAAGCAAGACAACAAAACAATATGGATGATGGTAGATGGTAGCCCATACCAAAATATAATTAAGCCCACTGACTAACTATCACGCAGTTTCTCAAAGGAGTAGGCAGAGAGCATACGCAATGCTACAATCTTCTGTCTTGGCACCCTCGCCTCATCCACTTTCATACCTACTATTATACACGCTCTTCGATTGTTGAATCTTCTAACAAGGCCATCCTCCAGTATTCGATTTTCTGGTCATGTCAGGTGTTCAGCAGACGCCCTCTGTCTCTGCTGCCTTCAACATTTCCCTCGTAAATTTTCTTTACCATACTTTCCTCACTCATCCGTTTCGCATGGCCAAATCATCTCAGCGAACATATTTTAATTCTTTATTTATCTATTACGCTACAGCCAGCATTACATTCACTTCTAATTCGTTCATTCGCTACTCTATCGTGCAAAGATTTTTCACACATACGTCTAACCGACCGCATTTCTACCCCATTCAGTCTGCTTTTATTCTTTTTATGTCACTTTCATACATTGGAGTTGGTACCAGAACTCCGTTATGTACCGCCAGTCTTATTTGGCCATAATTGCATTCAAAGCACCATTCACTTAGTTTTTTGCAGTCACTCTCCTTTCGATATCATTCTCAGTCTTGCCGTTCCTAGTAAACATACTTCCTAAATACAAAAACTCGTTCACTTGTTCTAAGCATTCATTTTTTACCATTATATGACAAAATAAAAATGAAATTTTGAGGTAAATATTTTCTTTGAACATGAAATAATTTTGTGTATCCAACAATTTCAATTTAGCAGTCCACTTAAATTCTAAACAAATAAGTAAAAGGAGCGCCCCTCAACAAGTTTATAAATGCGCTTGCATGTGAGCAGGCTTCACGCTAATTTCTTGTTAACATGCTCGCTCTCAGAATGAAGTCCTGCGCTGGCGGCACATATTAGTACGACTTTCTGACCGCTCTATTGTGGCTGCGTTTTTCAATTCGTCGATAAATTAGACATTTCTCAAAAATGTTATTAAAATGCAGAACCGTCATAGTTTATATATTATCATGTGTCATGGATTCATTAGACGAAACGGCGAAATGAAACACTATAAAGCAATCAAACTCCTATTTATCACGTATTAGAATACTCCACAAACTGGTTTATTCGACGCTTTTCGTCTGTCACTAGTTTATTCGTGCCCGTTTCTATTGTTAACCGCTCAGATTCACAGTTCTATAGTAATTTATTTTTCTCGAGGCTTCTCGTATAAATTCGCGAATCTAGATCTTTCCAAATTATCTTCTAGATTTTTCGTAAAACTTAGATTATGTGCAGGCCCTCTGGACTTTCAGAATCTAGTGACAATATTATAAATAATGAAATTACATATTTATCAGGAAACAACAATTATATACCACAATTATTTAATTTTTACATCAATTAAAAAGAAGAATCGTACATTAAAAAAATATATTGTTACCACCGGGATACAAACCCAGCAATTTCATGCCGAGAAAATTTGTAAGCATAACATATTCTTAACTACTTTTATTTTTCGGCTAATTCATAAAAAAATTCAGGTTACGAATTATGACATCTATTTTTACAGTTCCGTTATAACATGAAATCTATTTACAACATCATCATCATCATTATTACTTGCCGTTTTATATTCGATGCTGGATAAAGATGAGATAAAAATAATCGTGGTTTTCAACATAGTGATTACGTTTTATTTAAGCTTAAATGTCAAACCATAAATAAAATTGATTGCTTTGTACGAAAATAAGTATTTATATTTTAAGACACCAACAATACTCACTAAGGGACGGATGGGCGAGTTAAGACCGGATATTTTTCAGACATCCGACCCAATCACAACTTTTGAAATCATTTACAAATAATATTTTTATGATTGGTATTTCTATACCATGTTTGAAAAAAATAAATCGAAAATTTTGTAACGTATTTTGTATAAAAGCGGACATTCATATTTATGATGATCATTTAATTGGGTGAGAACATGAGCAATAGTTATGTTTTTCACCCAAATAAATGAAATTCATTAATAATCTCTTTACTAACTCAAAATCCACCAATAATATATCGGACATTGTTGATTATTTTAACATCATTGATCAATATCCCATGTTTAATATGAATACAAATAAGTAAATAAAAAGTAACATGAGAAACGAAAGTAAAGAAAAATTAGGAGTAGGAAATGCAAACGTTAGTTTTACAGCACAGATCAGTACATAATGTTTCATATACGTAATAAAAATACTGCCACGGGTTGCAGCTGCGAAAAATTAATGAAAACACAAAAAATTAGCGATTTATTAATTATTAAACGGACAAAGTCAATTAACATGAATTAAACTTAACGCTATTCTTTAAATTACACTATTTCGCAATATAAAACTCGTATATGAACACTTTATAATCGCTGGAAACACTTTATTTATCGCTCGTAGAACATTCAATAACATTGTTATAATTCTGTGCATGAAAAATATTTTATATAAATAATTGGTTTATTGCAAGAAGCAATAAAAATACTGCTTATTCAGAATCTATTTTAAAGTGCCGAATTATTTATACAAAAATATATTTTGTAAAAGCGAGAGTGTTGTGACAAGACCGAAGAGGAAGTTGTCATAAACTCACTTCCGTACCCAAAAGAAAAATGTTCTTTAATTTATAAAAAACGTTTTGTTTAAATTATCAGAATATTTCAACAAAACCCAATTTTCAAATGAAATAGCTCAATATGATTAACGAAATAAATCTAGTTAAATTTAATTAATGTAATCAGTTTAAGTAATGACATCAATATATTAAATTTAATCGTTTTAAAATATTGTCAAAAACATTCAAACAACAATACATAAACCAGACATAAGTCAGACAAGGACCGAATACTATGTTGTATTTGAAATTGTAAACCTTAGGAAGCAGACTAAAGTGGACGTGAAAATGACCGTGTAACTTTAAGCTTCTATGATGTTTTAGTTTTGATGGAGTGGGATATGAAATTCTCAGTTCCGAGGCAATGAATTTGTATATTTTGGAGTGGTGAGTTATGAATTATTATTTTTTTAAATAGAGATGCGCACGCGAAATTGTATGATAACATTATAATAACTATTTTTATTCTCGGATAAACGCTTGTGCTATTAAAATAGGACGTTTTTGCTGGTCTCCCAGAAGATGGGATTAATTTAAGATAATTTAAAATAATTATTAATTAACAATAACGACTAATTATTGAATATTAATAATATTCATTTTGCAAATTACGTTATGAATATTGGCAGTCTAAATATAATATATATATATAGAATAAACTGTAAAGAGAAGATGGGTAAGGAAGATAGATAATCTATCTGGTATATACAATAAATGAAAACTTAGATAATTCTATGGAAATAAAAATAGTAGCTTGTTGGTCTTGTGGTTAGGACACTCGCCTCGTGATCCAAAGGTCGCGGGTTCGAACCTCACTCCAGACTAGCAAGTTAGTCCTATTTTCATAGCACAAGCGTTTAGCTTAGTTTGAAAATAGTAAGAATATTGATGTGACACGTATTCCGTGTTCGCATCTCTATTTAAAAAAAAAAAAGTCTTTATAAACGAGCCAGAGCTGCATTTTTCCACATAAAAAGGATATAATATGTAGTTATGACCTAAAATTAAATTTTGAAATGAGAATGTAGGTAATATGTGATGTTCTTCTTTTTCTACCCCCTATCCTATTGGGTC
Source organism: Agrypnia vestita (assembly GCA_016648135.1). Taxonomy (NCBI): domain Eukaryota; kingdom Metazoa; phylum Arthropoda; class Insecta; order Trichoptera; family Phryganeidae; genus Agrypnia; species Agrypnia vestita. The sequence continues at coordinate 131,688 of JADDOH010000978.1, read as the reverse complement.
GGGTATATGTGTTGTATGTAAATTAATAATTTTATTTTATTTTGTAACAAACAGACTATCAACAGGTCATTATATACCCTAATAGATAGTCTTACAGATGCAACGTTCGGCAATTCCACCGTTAGTTAGACTTAAAACATTCGTAAAAAATATCTTTTTTATAAAGACTTTTATTCACTTTTTCCATATAAATAGCTCCGTCTCTGTGAGACTTTTATAATTTTTCTTAGTGAATAAACATCCCTTTGTGGACAAAATCCAGTAATTGTTTTCTCAGAACAAACACATAAAAATATTGTTGAAAAAATAAATTCCCAAAAACCCTGAAATTACACTTTTGGCCGTATCACGATACATCTAGATAAGTACCAAACAGATCCTGACTGAAGAATTTCAGCGAATAATGTTCCAAGCTACATCGAATTCACTATCCACACATGTTGCATTTTAGCCCTATTCCATCTTCTTTCTTATTTTTCCAGTTCTAGTAGGTTTCATTCCCATACATATAAGTGAGCTTATCAGAACTGTTATTTCTTAGAACGCTATTCTCGCTCTAAGTGATAGATTCCATTTGAAAAATGCGTTGAAATTACCACTTACGCTCAAAATTTGATAAACGGATTTTTGAAATATTCAACTTTACAATCTTACGGAATTCATTCGGAATCTCTTTGAGTAAATCATAAGATAATTAATGCAGAAATAGGTAAATATAATCGTACGCTTAAACGTTAACTTATAATATGAAAAAAAAAAATTTTTGCTGAAAGAATATTATTTTTTTTTTATTTTTTAATTTTTTTTATTTTTTTATTTATTTATTGTTTATTTACATTTAGATTAGTTAATACAAGATACTAATAACTGCCACACTAGGTAAAAACCTGTTCTGTGGCAGTTATTCTCATATTACAATATATATTAAAATTTGAATCGTATAATAATTACTGAGAGTTATATTACGAGATACGTATTACATTTCGCTTTTATTCCAAAAAATATGTAAATTACAATTCATTCAGTTCATTACAAACCATTGGTTTTAAATGAAGATTGTATTATTGAATCAAAAAGAATCAGTATTGAAACTTATACAATCTGTGTCATCAACACATCTTGGATTTCTCATATATCTAAAATTTTACATTGAAAAAATTAAAATCATGTTAGCTTAAAGATATTAACAGATTTTCATCAATAAATTTCATTGTAGTTTGTGACATTTGTACTATTTTGTGCAGTTAGTACATTGAAATCTGAGTTGTACTTAACACATGTTATGAAATAAAAGCGAAATGTAATGTGTGTCTCGTAATATAACTATCACAATAATTATTAAACTATTCAATTTTTAATATATATTGTAATATTCTTTAAGCTAAAATATTTTAAGAAAATAAAATGAAAATAGAATTTTCACAGATTCGACACTACGTTGGGACCATCGATTTGTTCACGTACGTGGGTTAACTTGCACTATGATGTGAAAAGTTAATTTGTTTTACAGTAGGTATATAATATTTTTAACATTGAAAAATAGCTAATTAAAAAGAAAATAAAATACTTAGTTTTAAACCACAATATTACTACATATATTCATACGTTATCTAGTTTCGGTTGGTCTCAAACTTTTTCAGGGCAAGTATAATATAGACTAATCTAAGTACAGATATTACATAGGGAAAGAAAATCGGAGAGGGACGGAATGTCAACAAGGTGGGGGGATGGAAAGGGGAGGAGTGATTAAGCGAGGAATGAAGGAATAACTTTAAGATCGAACTATTAGATAATTTTTTTAAAAATTTATTATTTGGCTATTAATATTGATAGTTTTATTATTTTTATAATGCTTCCGGATTGTTAAGACGCAAACCTATTAAGTTTTGGTGTAAAATTTCCCTAATTGAAAAAAAATTAAAAAAATATGTTTTACTTAAACACTATACGTATAAAGCCCTCTTTGAGGTCGAACAATAAGTAATAGTTCAAATTCTTCAAGTGTTTCAATAAATTTAAGCGGTCCTCGTAGTCCAGTAGGCATTCTCGCACCCGCACTTTCCCGTATGGAGGATTCCGGGTTTGATTCCCGGTAAGATCACAGTAAATCTTTGTGATTTACTCAAACTCTGGTGTTTTTGTGATGTAAAGACTGCAGTAATTAGGCCTTTTGGCCTATTGAAGCCTTTAAGAAATATATTATGTTAAATTAAGACGATCTTTCCTACTTCTTCTTTATGGTCTAGGAAGAGCAGTTGTGGTCGCTGATATCAATGACATCATAGCCAAAACCATCTATAGCCAATCTGCAAAATACTTGACGGTTCGGAGAAGTGATCGATCTATTGGTTGCAGACTTAACTCATTCCATCCTTCTAGTTGATGAACTTCTTGCCTTGATACGTACCTATTTGAATAATTTCAGTACGCGCATTTGTGTTGTAAAACATATACTTAGATGCTAAATTTTTTTATTTTTAATAGATTAGGTATATGTAGCTATTTGTTTTTTTGTGGTCGCACCGGAAATTTTATTGAAGCTATAATTTGTTTTTGGAAATTAGTTCATATAAAGAATAAAATATTTTAAAGAGAAAGAGAAAGTAATTTATATTATATAAATAATAAAATATTTTTTAAAACTTGAAATTTTCAAAGATAGTTTTTTATTTGAAAAAAAAATAGTTATGTTTAGAGAAACTTAAAAACAAAGGCTATTGAATTTTCTAACTAAAATACTAATTAAATCATAATTGCTGTTGTATTTATTTAAATACAGAAGAAACGGTCGGCACGTCAGACAAAAAGTAACATTTGAGCGGGTCAGTCGATCGATTCGATTTTTCGATCAAATAGAAGCATTTTATTTTATTTTATATGTGTAATTTCACGTGTTATCTCATTTTGTCCGCAATAAATCCAGTGTAAATGCTGTGAGTATTTTCATTATTTACTTATATCCTGTGTCTCACCTACATGCTTGGCATTCACCACGCGATACATTCTATGAACACCGGAAGATTCCGCAGGTAGGGTGGAAGTTCTTCCATCACACCACCAAATTGATCCTCAATCCAACAGCACGGTAACTTTACCTAACTCTATAATAGGTTTATGTCTCCCAAAGTTGATGAATATTGAGGTGGTGTAATGTAAATAATTTGTTTGCCAACTTTAAATTAATATCAACACCCTTGAGTTCAATATTAAAGTTTGCTTTAAAAAAATCTTATTGCGCTCTTTCTTATATCTTAAACATTGGTCGGAAATAAGATTCTTTAATCAAGAACAGCCAAAGTTGTATGTTCCGTCGTAAAAAACTTGGGCCATATAAAAAACGAAATTGTTCCAGTACAAGCTTGCATGGTGTAAAAGTTTGCTGCGTATCGAGCTTCGCAAAAGCAGGTCATAATTTATAAAGCTCCGATATAAATCACGAGAAAGGGCGAAATCGACCTGATTAATATGTTCAATTATTTATAAAAAATGCCATTTGTTAGATGTTTTTGTTTTTTGTAGCTGAATAAAAATGTATTTTAAAGTAAAATTACGGAATAAAGTAACTGTTTCTACAGCATTTTTTTATCTATGAATTATTTAGTTTGTCTGAAATTTGTATGTAGGGATGACACACATTTAATGCATTATTATTTATTGTTGATTTTTGATAACTATTTTTAATACATTTTTTGTTAACAGGCTTTCTAACAGCCGTGGATATTTGCTTAAATTATTATTATAATATAAGCAATTATGAGAAAGCCACATTTTATAGGATTAATTACAAAAAATGTGTTGATAATAATGCAAGAAGTCAGGTAGTATGCTGGTGTTTGTGTGTGTATGTTTGGGTTTTTGTGTATGTGTGTGTTACATGCACTTGCAACTGTGAAGGGGGAGTGTGTAACCTCGCAAGTTTACCCTAAGTAAGAATTTAATTTTATAAGAATTTTTTAAATTACGAATTATATAGTAGGTACTGTATGATAGTAACAAAAGCTACCGCTCGAGTAATATTCTCGTCAAAGGACAGTATCGCGTTTAGTTCTAAGCACAATTGACAGGGTTTAAAAAAGTAACATTAACTATGTAATGTGGTAATGAGTAGCTTGATGGTCTTGTGGTTAGGACTCTTGCCTCGTGATCCAAAGGTCGCGGGTTCGAACCTTATTCCAGATCAGCAAGTTAGTCCTATTTTTATAGTTCAAGCGCCTAGCTTATTTTGTAATTGTAAGAATATTGATGTGACACGTATTCCGTGTTCATATCTCTATTTAAAAAAAAAACTGCCGGCAGGGAAATATAAAAAAATATTGATTATTACTGTTTCATTATTACTGTTTAAAATATTATATAACTATTTATTTTTTAGAAACCGGCATGTAAAAGAATCGTTATTTTTGAGGGGTTGTAGCTAGTATTATAATATTTTAAAATCCGATAAGAAAGAAAACAATTTTTATTTCTATTTAAATTATTGCGTTAAAGATTGTTTCATTTATCGAGCAATTTATGAGCTGAATGAACCTTATATAAAAGCTGTCTTCTGTCTGATGCTTTTGATGCTGTCATTAAATATATCAACACGATCGCTCGGTTCGTTAAAAGTTGCACACCAAGCGTTATGCTGTCTACACATTACATCCGTACATTGTGATAGGAAATACATATTTTTTGTGTGGTAATTCTGACTAAGGAGTTCACGCCGTCTCTAATTATATTATTAAATTTTCTACAATAAATAGTTTACTGAAAATGAGTTCAACACAGCATTTGCGAAAACTGTGATCATAATGCGATGTAAAATCCTGTAACGTAAATGTAATCTTTACAATAAAATTACAAGTTTCGGGGCGTAATTTTGTTGTTAGGTAAGCTCTCGGAATTATGGAGTACGAAGCTCCTCACTGTATCTGGTCCCATTACACAGCATCACGGTGGCTGCGGCCGTCCGCGGTGCTCGAGCTGATCTCATTATTATAATCAGGCCATCACCCGGCCCACGCTGGTTGTGTCACCGTAAAACCGTGATTTCAGACCAACTTACTGCATTTATATACAAAAGTTCACCTTTAATAAATATGCAATCATTAAAATTTAAACGCCTCAATGCCTTGCAATTACAAAGATTAAATAATTAATAAGATTTAATTATTAACGAATGTCCTTATTTAAGAAATTAACATTAACGTATATAACCTCCTCAGACCAAAAGGATAATGAAAATCGATCCTTTTATTTATCTTTAATGAAAAATTGGTATTCGACGTGCTACTAATAATATCTATTGGTTAGCTTAACTAATTTGTACAAGGACACAATGCCAAACATTGATCTGAGAGATTTTTTCCAACTGTCGATCTATGTCTCCTATAGGTGACACTGGGTCCGAGGAAGATAACTCTTAATATTAATTAATAAATAAATAAGTGTTAAAAATAAAAACAAATAACTCTTACATATATATATATATACAAATTATATATATGCTATTGTGAAGCATAATTAATTCATATAGAGAGAAAAAAAATACATATATATTTTTTTCTCTCTCTATATGTATTAATTATGCTTCACAATAACATATATATTATTTGTAATTTACATAGCGGACTAGGTCTTGCACTCACAACCTGGTTACGCTAGAATAAACATTATTATTATTATTGTATGTTAATAAATTCATGTACCACAATTTTTATTGTTCACTTTGTGGACTTCCACAAAGTAAGTCATTGTAATTAATTTTTTAGGAAAATTTTCCTTCGCACTGTAACACTTAAGTTATTTATGATTATAAGGTTTTCAGTGCGTATTCCACCAAATGTATTATCGATACCCCACAGTATCGATAACAGTACCCCACAGTATTTTTAAAGATTTTTTAGGAGATATTTTGTAAGTCTCACAGTTTCGATACTTTTTAGAATTTTTTACAAAGATTTTTTTCAAAACATTTCTCAATGAAACACTGTTTTGGTCACATAAATGTTTTCTGACTGAAATATCTTCAAAAGGGCTGGTTGGATGCCCAGATCTTCTAACCTTACATTATTAGATATGGTCTTTTGAGGCTGCGTTAGTAAAAAATTATATTCGTACAATCCTGAGGATATTCAACAGCTGAAAAATTACATCACACATGTAAAGCGAAGAAAAACTTAATCAATTGTCAATGTCCTCCAGAATGGAATGTTATCGGGAATCCGTATTGGCATTTTTCAAATAAATAATATACCTTTGTAATAAAAAAATTGTGTTTTTATTCATTTATTGTATGAGCAACCTATCTTGATGTGAGGTCTGTCTGCGTGCGTGAAAGGGACGGGAGATGTATGAATGTAGTCGTGTGGTGCGGCGCGCGCGTCATTTAAAAACCCAGGCCTGTAGAGCAAAGACGACGCCCCGCAATGTATAATATTATATAATGCCGCGCCGCCGTATATTGTTGTTCTTTAGTTCGAATCACAATAAATCTGTAGAGACATTCCGACGTTTTATTTCAATACCCAGAATTCTCTAAAGGAGAAATCTCAACTGGCAAGTCAAAGATATCACATTTATCATGTTGAAAAAATTTCCCTACTGTTGAAACTTCCAATAATAACATTTGACGAAAGAACGCGATTCACTCATTTGTTCAAAATACCTAAGATCTCAAACCTATTGTGCAATAATGATTAAAACAATTGAGCTTCCATAAAAAAAGTGCTGTTAAATATTCACCGCTGGTTACTATTTCAGGGGATAATCTTGAAATATGGTCAGCAGAAGATACTTACAAAAACAGGTGAGGAGGTTCTCTGGGGAATGAAAGCAATTAAAATATATCGGAGGCGGATATACCCAGGAAATAATTTGGGGTAAATACTGTTCAAGAGGGTGGTTTTAATCTACCAATTAAGTCACTAAATCTTATTGTAGAAACGTCTCGACAATTTATTTCAAGGGATAAATAATTAAAGCGTTAACGTTTAAGTGTACGCAATGACATTGATGTATGTAGGTAGATTTTTTTTATCAAACCTTAAAATTATATTTGCTATATATCTTAAGTAGTGTTTTTAAAATGGACCTAAAAATTGATTTATGCCTGCGCTAATGATATTCGTCCAGGACACAACCAAATGGCAAATAATTTATTTGGCGCAATCCAGTATCGTTCATGATAATTAATGATACACTCGTTTGCATAAGAAAGAGAAAATAAAAAAAGAGGAGTAGAATTTTATTATGAATATGATGCATGTAAAAGGATAGGAGGGAAGTAAAAAGCGGTGAAAAGAATGGGCAAAACACACCAAAAATAATAGTAAGTAATATGTTAACGTGCGCCCTTTTTGAAAAGCTGCCATTGGACGTAATTATGCTGGAAGCATTCCATTCAAAAACATGGAATTGAAAAAATGGCTTGTAAAAATTTGAATCCACAGAAACATAACACGTTGATATTTAACTCATTATTGCAATTTTTTTTTTGCACGTGGCTCATTTCAGAAATACTTTTTGTTTTTTTTTAATTTACCTGATTATAAGACAGAAACTTTTATTTAAAAATATATGATGCGTTTTATAGACTGGATTCTTTCTACAAAATGTCAAAGTACGAAAAACAGAAGGTATTACTTTGCCATTATTAAATGCCAGCTTTTTGATTCTAGTATGTCTTAGATTTATTATATAAAATTTTAATATAACGTTTCGTATAATTAGCATGTTTACTTGTTTATTTAGTTGAAATTTCTGTTTTAAATTTTCTTGGTTTTTAAAATAAAAGCAGTCTTATCCGTCTTGGATTAAAAATAATTAATTATCTTGGTTGCTTATTCAACCAATATTTAATAAAGATAAAAATAAAACAAAATTTACAAGTTTTCTGTGTTAATTTAACTGTGATGGCCATGATGTGGGATAGATAAACATTGAATATACAAAACACTATACCACTTAGTGCTTGGACGTTTTAAGCACATAATGATATCGTAGTGAACTCTCCAAACCCGTACATACCTCAATTTGTGGGTCGAATGCTTTCTGAATAACTACGTCCAATTATTGCACGAACTACATTGTTAATGAATATAATCAGATTCAAATCTTGTGTCTTTGCAATTATGGTGATGCTTCCCCCCTCCTTACTGCGGAGAATGGAAATACATATGAACGAATCCGGAACATGCACTCCCGAATTGGTCTTCATTGTTTAAATGACCAGTCGAAAGAATCGCGCGCGTACTACTTCGCTTTTAAGTAATTAAATATAGAAAGGTTGTTCCGACAATTGCGCACAAGACAACGGTGCACCGACAATAACGCGGAATGTTAACGTGGGGATTAATTACCGTGTATTTCATTTTAGTGTTACACAAAGCTGAAAGAAATTTTTTGAACAAATGTATGAGAGCAACGGGAATTTGAGTGAGGATTGTATGAAAGAGATGGCTGTGGAAGAAATCAAAAGGGCATTGAAGCACATGAAGTTGTGGGTTATGACAATGTTGCTGCCGAGTAAATTAAGGGTGGTGTTCCAGTTATACTTCAACCAATGTGTAGAGGGCAGCTACACTCCAAAGGATTGGAAAAGAGCTGTTATCACACCTCTGTACAAAGGCAGAGGGTCGCAAATGGACTGCGCGAGCCATAGGGCCATTAGTCTATTGAGCTCTGTTGGTAAACCGTATGCGATAATTTTGATAGAAAGAGTGAGGTTGATAACGAAAAAAGTGGGATGTACAAGAAGTTCATGAGTGAAAGAGGATGCACGGACCAGATTTTCTCACTATGATGATGACGGAAAATTTTTTGGCAAAGATCCAAAAACTTTTTTGTGCCTTTGTGGACCTCCAAAAGGCGTATGAAAGAGTGATAAGATGAAAGTTACGGAAGGTTTTTTTTTGTGTGGTAAAGCGTGGTTGGTTTTTTTTTCGGTGAAAGCGAAGGAGGTGAAATTTTTGGATGAAGAGTAAACTCATACAGGCAAATGCATCCCTAAACGAATAAAGTAGTGCTTGCGTGAGAATGAGGAACGATAAAGTGAAGAATGAACAAATTAAAAATGAATGTAGTGCTGGATATAGTGTGGTAGACAGAATAAAGTAAGGAGTGCTGAGATGGTTTGATCATATAGATTGTTAAGAAAATATATGAGGCGAGTGTTGAAGGCAACAGGAATAGAAGGCGTCTGTGAAAGACCTGGCATGATCGGATACTACCTATAAGTATTTGAAGATATCCCTGTTAAAAGCCTCAACAATTGCAGAACTTGTATGAGAAGATATATGAATGTAGCAGAAGCAAAATTGGTGTACCAAGATAGAAGACTATGGAATTATTAGTGAATTTTAGACTGGGTCGTTAGATTAAAAAAGCTTATTTTTTATCATTATTTTTAGTTTTGTGTGTGTGCAATTATAAGTAACAATTGAAAGTAACTCTGTTACTTAAGTGAATAAATTCTGTTCGAATCTGTATGTAGATTTTCTGTCTTCATTGCTTGTGTGCCTTACAACTTACTTAATTTCACACATCGAACTCCGAAGGGAGCCCGGGTCTTAGAGGTGAACAACTACGTATATTTATTAACTTTATGATTCATTTACACTGACGAGTTCCTCCATTTTAATCTTTTTATGTGTGATCTCCACCTTATCAGACCTCTTCACAATCATAGGTTCCTAGTTTTTTTTGCAATAATGGTCAAGAAAATTCATTTTTACGTTTGTTTAATATCCACACACACATGATTATGGAGTTCTAAAAAGCTAACATCGGAAACAAGAAAAATGTAAACTTTTTGTGATTACGAAAAATTTAAGATGCATTATATATGTTGCCTCGTGTAATTGATTGATAGCTATCAATTTAATATTATAATGAATCCCAAATGCCTTTGATTAGTATACGGTTTATGATGATACAATAATAATTGTTTTAAATATCATAATAATTTGCCATAAGAAAATCTTAATTTAATAAATTTTTGTATCACAAGTTCGCAGTGGTGGGTCAGAAAATAAAACACAATAAATAGCTTTTAAGATTTATTAATTTCAAAATAACTGGACGCAGTCATAACTATAACACAGTTGTAACATGAAATATTTTTTATTCCACCACTTTTATCGCATTGATCACTATCAAGAATATTTCGCACGTTAGCAGATACTCAAGTAAATACTTTATCACTGGCTAATTATAATTTGCTCTAATCACCCGCTTGTTGTTTCGCTTTATATATAGTGATTGCTGGCTATCTTTACATAACTGCACAGCGATGGCTCGCCCATTTTTATAGGATTTATCATTTCGCAAATGCTCCAGCATAATCCTGTTCTTTCAATTAACTTCAAATCCTTTACAATGATTACAAATACATACCTAATTATGTATAATTATTAATTGATCTTCTTCAATAGTATTTATATGTATTTATTCTTAAATTCACATAATAAGCATTACATCGGAATGAGTCAGCAATTTTACATTTTTAAGTACACAGTTATTACAGTAATAATCAACATGAACATAAAACAAGAATAAAAATGTTTCCAAAACTACAGATTAATTGAATAACTCTTAATTAGCTGAGAGTTGGCGTTGGAAAGTTTACCGCATTTTAAAATTTATTTTTCAGTTGGTTTGTAGGGATACTTTTTCCTTTTAGAAATGCTCTTTCCGCGATGCACAGAACAAATTAATGCAATCACAGACAGACTTTTTGTTTTTCTGCTAATGTTTGTGCTCGTATTTAGTTCATACAATTCCACAAAGAGGTAAGTACTGAAAATGGATCGAAAGTTAACAAACGAAAAGAACAAAAACAAAAAAGTACAACAAATTAATCAATAATGTGTTCTCTTTTATTGTTTATAACTTTTTTTAAGCATTCTATAAATTTTTCAACGCCCCTGCGATCGATCAGTCTTCACTTGAAGAATTCGTCATGCAAACAGAGTGTCAAAAGTGCTCACTATTGTCTACTGGACATTACATTTTGAAGGGTTATTATTAAAAAAATAATGAATGTAACGTTAAAGCAAGCACACTGTCGTGTAGAATATACAATTTTGTTTTTAACGAAGTATAATGAAACCAAAATAATTATTATTGATAGTGAAAGTAATGGTAAACCCTTTACCATTTGTTTTACCTTAAGTGTGCATTTAAAAATAAAAAACAGACACATATTTTAACATATTATACAACGTGTCTTATATTATCAATATAAAAGTAAAAATATACGGAAAACTTAATTAAAAAATAATGAAATGTAATGAAAATTTTATTATATAATAATACATTTAGTACTCAGATATTGACAATCAGTAGATCGTATTAAGCAAACCTTCTAGAACGTACTCTAGGGCCAGTTGTGTATCATAATAAAAAATATAATATCTTTGTATAAAAAACTTTACATTTTTGTATGTACGTATGTAAACATTAATATCTTAAGTAACTCTGGGTAAGGAGGTATGAATTTTGGCTAAATTAAGTCATTATTTTTATTTTAGAAAAAATAAATATAATATATCTACTATATAAAACAATAGTTATCACCCACTATCGAGGTCTTTCAAACATTCTTCATTAATTTAGAATCATTTGAATAATTCTTAAAAAAAACATGATCACTGGAAATGTAGAGAAATCAGTTGATTACACTCGATAGTGTATTGCATATCTCGATCCAACAATGTGTACATAAGCGATGACGGACAGAGGCGCAGTTCAAAAAGCAGTTAGAAACGAGCGAATTGGAACATGTTGTTTGAACACGGAATCTGAGATGGATAAGTTATGATGTGGGAAGAGGGATTCTGGAAGGAAATAAAGATCAGAAGGAAAGCACGCTCTTACCTTTGTCTTTTGGTCCAGGTCGAAGGAACAACGCTGGTTTTCTCCCTTATCAGAAGAGCAATATCTGGAAATCTTGTGGATGGCACCTTAATCTTTATCCGAAGGCTTACGCTCACGTAAACGGGGCACACCCAAAACTCAGCAAAAAAACACGTCAAGTCAACAAGACAGTTCACTTGACGTAAAAGTCATAGATAAAAGCTTTTTGATAGAGCGTGCACTATGAAAAGGTGAAGGAACGTTGTTGTCTTCAGTGACATTTGGTCTTGTTCATAAATATCGAACACATGTAATAGACAAAAGTAAAGCGAAATAGAAAAGTACCTTATTAAAGAGATAAGATTGTTATTACGGTCGTTAGACATATTTAACTGTAATTTCGGATATTTTATAAGCACTGTATGTATAACCGAGAAGCGAATCTAGATGTTTCGTTGGATACTTATCCAACGTCATCAGGAGGACGACCTTTACCCGCGGAGGTGGAGGTCGGAGAGTCCGATGTCCGTTCACACATACGGTGCGTATAAAATATCCGCAATTACAGAAAAGTACCTACCTACGTATTTCTGAAACGTTCAGATTGGTGCAAATTATAAAATTGGTGTGAATAAATAACGGTTTTCTGATAAAATTCATGTCCAGTATTTTACTGATTTAATTCATAAATCGAAAATTAATTTTAAGCATTTGGTGCTATGATACTGTGATAATATACGAAAAATCAATCAATATATATTATAGATGTCTCACAGAGTCTTTCTATACCTAGAAGTCTTTGGGTGTACATAGGCCTTACGACGTATCGTACGGGGCTGGCTTAAGTGAACACTTTACACAATGTAACGATCGCCATTTCAAACCATGACAGAATAATACCATGTCTACTAATTTTTGGAAGTTGCATATATTTAAATTATACGCCAAGTTTCACATATGATTTACAACAATCCTCAGCGCGGCCGGCACCAAAGCTTTTTCAATCCCCTTAAATGACTACAGATGTCGCTAATGAGACATCTGTGTTCGATTTTTGGAGTTTATTAGCAATATCCTTTATCTTTGAAATGATTTATTAATGATGATAATAAATAAATTTTAAAACAGTTTTATTTTTTAAATAGATTTTAAATTAAAACTTACATACTATTATATTATATGTGTTGACTTTAATACAGTCAAATCTAAGCTAGAGTTAATTGTCACGTGGGTGGAATCTGCATCAAATACATTCCCCACGTAGCTGTACTCACCCCTCTTTAAAATCTATGCGCAAACTATAGACGGAATGCGAAAACTATTTGGTTAAATATTATCTACCACAAAGGGTGTAAAAATTGCCGCCAATATTGATTGAACAAGAGTGTAATCATAACTAACTAACTAATTAACTAACTATCCATCACGCCGTTTCCCCGCAGGGGTAGGTAGAGAGGATTGAACGCTACAGTCTTCTATCCTGGCATACCACTTTTGCTTCGGCCACATTCATATATCTTATCATACAAGTTCTACGATTGTTGAGACTTTTAACAGGGCCATCCTCAAATACTTGTAGTATCTAATGCCTTAAACACTCACCTCATATAATTTCTTAACCATCCTTTCCTCGTTCATACGTTCCACATGATCAAACCATCTCAGCACTCGTTTCTTTATTCTGTCTACCACACTACAGCCAGCATTACATTAACTTCTAATTTGTTCATTCCTCAAGCGTCTTAGTGACCGCATTTCTACCGCATTCAGTCTACTTTCATTCATCCTTTGCCAATTCCAGACTTCACTTTCATACATCAGGCTTGGCACTAGAGCGCCATTATATACCGCTAGTCTTGCTTCCTTTGACAGATTCTTATTAGCTATAATTGCACTTAGAGCACCATTAACATTGTTTCCCGCAGTCACCCTCCTTTCGATATCATTCAATACTCCGGACATAACCTTAAAGTATTTCTGAAAATGGCTAAATGATTACAGAAATTTACGTTCTCCAATAATACTGAATGCTCAGTCTCTATCAAAAATATTTATTATATTTTTCATCTCTATTCTTGTCTATGTTGTTGATGTTGCTATAAGTGTTTAATGGCTCTCATATTTTAATTATTTTCGAATAAATATTTTTTTATATAATTATTCTTATATTTTAATAACATTTCTACATTAATCAATAATAATTCTGCAAGTAAATAAAGGAAAGATGCACATAATTAAATATTCACGAATAATTATTTCATTAATTGATGTTTGTATTTTAATAACTTCCGTCAGTTTATTAACGGTGATCAAACATAAATGATCAATTTTTCATGTTATATAATTTTTGAACTGAAGCTACATCAATTAAAGTGTCTCATATATCATCCCCTAAATCCAGCTGGGGTGGAGTGAGCTTACACCCTCCCGTGGCTTAATGTTGATGCATCTGGGAAAATATGATAATGTATTCTGATATATACACTTTATACACCAAAGGAAGATGCGGCATGTTTCATTGATGCATTATAGAATGATAAATGCTTCTGTCTACATTTAGAAAAAGTAAAAAGAAAAGCTATTTTTGTGTAAAAATTGCATTATTTTTTCAAGTAAATATATTTTAAAATGAATATTTTTGTTGGAAAGGAATAAAAATCAGTAAAGTGGCGATTATGGTTAAATTTATTATGATGTCAACTGATTTTTTTTAAATGCAGGGGTTTAAAAAGTGTTATTAAAAATGATTTTGATTGAAATGATTTTTCTCTTCGTGGTGTAACTTATATGTAAAATATTTAATAAATGCATTTTATTAATTAAAAGAATATATTATTTGTGCAAAAATTTGATTCATATCTACAAATTATTTATTTCAAAAGCTTTAAAGAATGTTTGGGTGGCGTTATTAGCGCAAGTTTTATTGTATATATATATATTTATCTTCAAGGTTAAAAATAATGTAAAGTATCTAATTCGTACTTACTTAAAAAATAAGATGTTATATAAGATCCATAATACATACTCAAATGTACATATCTGAATTAATTATTTAAGTACTTTATTCTAAATGTTTATGAGATGTGTATATAGTTGCTCACAGTTTATAAAAGGTTATCTGAACTTAAAACGTTAAATATTTTGCTGGGTTATTTTAACAATACTTATTATAGTTTTAAAAGTACCACAACTCCTATTAAGACCTTATCTTATGATAATATTCCATATATAAGGGATATTTTTTATTTAAAATATAAACATTTTTTGATCCCATTCAAAAAAAAATATATATTAATTTACCTACGCAAATATCAATATGAAAATTTAATTTTATTAAAACTTATTTTAATTTTCACTGAACTAACATTCGCATTACACATGCGTTGATTTTGTCACTATTGACACACTAAAGGAAGTGCTTATGTCGTGTTAATAGGACAAATTTAGTTAAGTGAAAATTAAAACAATCTAAGTGACATATAAAGAATTTATTAACATTTTTATCCATAATATTGATAAAGATAGTACTGGGATAATTAGGTACAAAGAGTACAATTTTTAAATAAAATTACCACACTTAATAAAGAATAAGTAATTTTACGTACAAAAAATTTGGCAAAATGTCTCTCAATACCAAAATCTAACATAATGAACAAATAATCCACTATTAAATATATTCTCCGTTTCAATGTCTCACATTCAAACTACGCCACTCTCCCCCACCGCAAATAAGGCCTCACCCCCACCTAACACTTGGTTCTTACAAATTTAATTTTTGAAAGTTGTTTGGCGTCCGACCTGACACTAGTACAGTATTGAGACCGTAGTTGCTTAAAAACAATCCGTTTGGTCCATAAAAACTTTGTTAGTTTTCTCAATTAATGATAAAGTTATACCAACCTGCATATTTTCATACGTTTTTAATGCATTAAAATGATGGAGCATCTCGCTGGAAAGTTCTTGTTAGTTGCAATCGATTAATTCTCGGCAGACTTGGAATAGCTCGTCGTCATCATGACACCGGAATATAATCCTCGCCGGCGGAGCACGTTAATCTCCTCCTCTTATTCACGCGGGCCCCACCCGGGGGCGTAATCCCTGCACCGGGCCTGCCCCGCCTTGAATCACGGCCGACCCCCGCCCTCGCTGACCCAGGAGGAATTTTAAGGATAAAGTATCCCCGGGCTCCAGTGCACGACTCTACACTCCGGTGTGTGTGGGTGTGAGCGCATAATGTGTGGACATACTTAATACACATATATTTTCCTTTCGCATAATCGCCAAATGTCTTTGTGACAACATTATCTAATATTAAAAAAGGTAACCCATAAAAACCAAGTTTTTACTATATTCCCTTTCTTTGTAAAATATAACAATAGTTAAAGACGAATAAAAACATATAACATTACACTAAACTTACAGGAATTTAATATATTTCTAAAATGTCAGATGTTTTGAGCTTTGATATGACACTTCATGCTTTGAAGATTAAATTCTAAAAACATTTGTCAGTCAATTAAATCAAGATTTTGATATATTTGTGAATTTTGCTGTCACCTGTGAACCAATTGTCATAAATTTTCGAAATTCATAGTGAAGTACCTATTACATATACCGACGGAGTAATTAAAATTTTAAATATTCCGTGACGTCGTCAGGCCGCTGTTGCTAGTAATCAAAGATTTGTATGGTTTCCAATTTTAAAAAATCAATTCAATTTTCTAAAAATCGCAAATTCTACTATAATTTTTTTTTTTAACGAAAATTTGATAAATCTTCTTAATCGTTATTACGAGTCTGCTTGAAAAGTTTCAGCTCGATTAAATCACGGGAAAAGGGTTAAAAATCGATCCAAAGTTTTTTCGTCAAGAAAACAAGCAAGCAGACGCCACGAGTTAAAAGAAAGGAAGTAAAAAGAAACACATTGTTTAAAACAATATAGGCCAATCGCCTGACATCAGGATACATTGAATTATCAATAAATAGTGACTTAAATAAAGCTTTTTATACAGTATTATAATTGGCTATTACTTTGTAGTTATTCATTAGAAATTAAATTAAACACAAATTCACTTATTTTAAACAACTATATATTTAAAAATCAAAAATCAAACAAAATTTTTAGTAATTTTTGATCTATACTTCGATTTTTAAATATTATTTTTGTTTTCCTGATGAAGAAGCCATTGGCTTTGAAACATGTTGATTTTTTTCAATAAATAAGTGGTTTAAACAAAGTTAATTTATATTAATTAAAATTTTTAGAGTTAAATACTTTTTATTCAAAACAGGACGATCGATTTTGGTTATCAGTTGATAATGACATAATCTGCCGAAACGATCGTCCTGTTCGGATAAAAAATATTGAAAACTAAAAATCGTGTTTGATTTTTAATTTTCAAAAATAAAAATAGAGTACTTTACAGTAAATAATGTCAGTTAACGCAAAACTAAAATAACTGTATTTTTGGTAGCACCGACCAATTTCGGAACCACCGTTCGGGAAACCACCGGGGAACTAAATACCAAAGGGCAATTATTTTACTTTAGTAACTTGTTATTGTGTACATCTACTGTATGATATTATTATTTCTATTAAAAGAAAAAATTTAACACATATATTTGCATAAAAAATGTTATAGTCACATTACAAAATGTTTTGTTTTAATTGTCTATGTATTAAATAATACATCTTATTTTCTACTTTACTCAAAATTGTAGATATGTTGTATTTTATTTCACAAAAAATTTTATATTTTGTTTCTTAGAAAATCGCTCATTTACAGAATTATATTAACTTTTTTAAGTAATTGAGTATTGATGTATTTAAGCCTTAAATTCATGGATAACAAACATGGACCGCCTTAGAAATAAGTTATGGAATCGTTGACATTTTTTGTTGTCGGAGCGTACCCAAACTAAAGAATTATTTAGACTCGGAATGTACTGGTAGAAATTAGTATAGTTTAATGGACTAATATTTTATCTTCTTGAATTCGTACAATTCTGATTTGCTTTTTATCTTCTATTCCTTATTTTATGTTATAATTATTTTTGTTAAGTTTATTTTTAATTATTACTGTTTATTTTTTTACAAAACATTATTTTAATATATAATTTATTTTTGTATAAGTATTTTTATGATTATAGGTATATTAAAGAAAACATATTAATATTGTGAAGCTGCAATTTCAGAACAAAATTCTGTGAATTATTAACAAATTTATTAATCAATTAGAAAAGATATACAGAAAAATCAAATTAACGAAAAAATATTTTAACTGCTACTGGGTTTGAACCAATGGTTCTCCACTCTATCCGGAAATGGTGCGTTATCCAATTACGTATATTGTCAAATTTGAAAAAAACGATTTTCGTATTAGTATCTATATTTTGGGATACTTAATATTAAAAAAAAGTTTAATTATCCTTTGATATATGCTTCGTTTGAAAGGAAATTTTTTTTATATTGTCCGTAAATATGGAGAAAATTGGATGATTTCAGATAGTACCTAAAACAAAAAGAGAATAGAAAAATAAAGAAAAAGACCAATGATATATCTAATTTTTCTGTCTTATATATTTTAACTTTTTTAATAACAAATAAAACTAAAATACCTACTTTTTACGTTAAACACAGACCCCACAGAATTAAGTAGGTATATCAACAGGCTAGTAGATAGGTTCATTCAGTACTGACCTGACACAATTCATCCCTCCCTTGACGGGTGAAGGGTGAGCGCTTTGTTACAAGGGTGAGAGTAGGATGGCAGCAGAACGGAATGGCTTTGAGGAACGTACATTTCGCTCGAACTTCAAACCTTAGCGTAGAAGGCTTTCAAACGCATGTGAATGCATAATATTTGAAGTCGCTGAATTATGCAAAATGAATGTAATTTAATACGGAGTGGATAATAAATACCAACTGCCTTGGTCGGAATGTTCTGTAGACTGCAGAAGTGAATTAAATACAAAACTGTAAAGCAATAATGATAAAATATTTTAACAATATTTTTATATGTATGTTCTGAGAATACATATAAAAATATTGTTATAATATATAATAAGGATAGACGTAATATTCAACAAATTAGACGTATTCGATATAAAACAAATTTATGCCAATACTACTCTTAAATACACATGCAAACATACACGTTGTGTTGTTCAGACAGCATTGTCTTAAGATTTATTTTAATTATTTGTTCTACTCAATATTATTTAATTCTAACTAAACTCATTTTTTAATCTTTCAGTGAATAAGCTATTATACCCAAACATACTCAAAAAATAACAATCATGTTCAAAATTAAGTTTTTCTGATAGCTTTGATTTTTATAAATAAATTGTCTTTTAATTTATTTTAATCGTTCTGGACCGTTAAATGTTCATTATAAATTAATTTTGATTTTGCCAGTATTTAATTCAATTTGTATGATATTATATTAACATATCATATTATTTATATCTAGGCTCGCATAAATTTTATTATTATATGTACATATAAACATAAAATCAATTGCAAATTATTATATGCAATATTAATTTAGACTCTAATTTCGTGTTATCATTATTGTGCAGTATGATTAACGTAACATTGTTCAAGAGAATATTCACCGTTCGTATTTGTATTTAGTGAGGAAAATGTTCCACATTGTAGAATTTCACAACGTTATTATTTTAATAAAGCATAGTCGATGTTTTTGAAAACCTTTATGAATATTTGGACCTAAATATCAATTAATTTTACTACAAAACGAATTGAATATCTGCAAAATAAAATAAAATAATAAAGAACATTTTTTTCTTTATATTCGCGTTTACTTTAATACTTCGGGGTAGGAAAAAATATCGGGTAACGCGGTCGCATTACCCGATATTTTTACCTACCTGATATTTTTACTAGTATGTCTACAGATAAATACACCTCCACGGTATATTTTTTTGGTTCTCCCCTGCTAGATCCAAGCTAGGTCCAAGGTTCTCCATTCGGGCTCCACTCGTTTCATCCACTTGTCCATTGCTTCACTTATAAACAATGAACAAGCAAACGGAACGATTGGCCTCAAGAGAGCAACTGCATACAACCTGATACCTTCGTTGTATGCAGTTACTCTCTAGAGACTGATCATTTACTAGCGCAACCACCAGCCCCTCTACTTAATTCTAAGACAAATTCACTTAGGATCACTTATCTCTCGTCATTATTGAAAGAACTGCAGGCTCCTTTGTTGATACCCATTTTCGAGCAAATCTTCTACAAGCTGCTTTATCAAATACAAGTAGGCGAAGGCCAAAGCTATTTACATGCTAAACATTCCTGTATACATACGAATGGAAGTGCTATCATCTCTGAGAATATTTTGTCTAGAATTCAAATAAAGTATTCATAACTTGAAGTACTTATCCGGATATAAGTTACAATGATAAGTGGCGTCATTTCAGGACATAGATTTCCTCTAATTTACTTTTTAATTATTATTTTATTTAAAAGTCTGTAAAAATATTTATATTTAAATTGCAAAACTACAGATTGAAGTTTTTGCAAACATATGCAGTTTGTATACAAGAATGCATTACGGTATATTTATTTATTTCAATATACGGCACAGAAGTACATTTTACAAAATAAAAGGTATCTAAAAGAAATCAAAAAGCAGAACAGCAAAAAATTATAGAATTGAATTACTATAGATAGAAAGTTGTTTAAAGTTATAACAGTAATTAAGAAAAAGGAGGTGTGAAGTATATAAGATAAATAATAATTTAGAAAAATGAGATGTGAAATATATACAAGGTTTAACAAATAGGTTATATATTAAGTTTACATTGTTTAATAGTGCTTAAAATAAAATATTGAGAACAAAAATTAAGTTAATCACTAAATTTCCAAGTTAATTGTAAGATTTCATTAATATTAAATGATGAGTTCATTAAATTTAGTACTTTTGTAATTACGTAATGTTTCGGCGGATAGATATTCGTAATTTTTTACATGCTTCTAGTAATTATTCGTTATTTTTCGTGTAATGTATTTGTATTGTATCATGTTTTAAATCAGTCTTTTGGTGTATGGTTCATGTGTCAGTTTGTCATGAAGTTGTTTTTGTATTGGTAGGTTTTTACTTTATTTTTTAAGTCTGTGCGTGCTTCTTTTGTTTTTTATTTAGTTTTAAAAATCACAAGTAGGTCCCTTTCTAAAGTACTTTTGATTTCTAGCGAATGGGGTAGTGGACATGACACCAGCAAGTTAGTCCTACTTTATAGAACAAGCGCTTAACTTATTTTGAAAATAGTAAGAATATTGATGCGACGCGTCTACCGTGTTTGCGTCACTATTTTTTTTAAAGTGCCGCCTCTGGGATAGTCTGGTGTTAAAATAAGTTGGCTCTACGTATTATAATTTATTGTTGTGTGTCATGGGGAGTTTTTCCAGCGAAATTGATACAGATGTGTACTGCGACGAAGAGCCAGCCTTAAAAGCATGTTACGCTAACATAAATGTATGAAATAAAACAATACATAAGGGAATAACAAACGTTTCAATTTCAAATTGTGTCTTAAATTTTTCGCACTTTGCGTTCAGAACCGTTAGATAAATATGTTGTTTCCCCTCGGGAGGTTTGCAGTCATTCATTACACGAAGGGCGGCATCAAAGGTGCCCAGATGTTGTCAATTATGTCGGCATCTGTGATGGCTCCATTATTGCGGGAGCAGGAGGGGAACATAGTTGGAAACGTAATTTATCTACAATTTATTCCATAAATACTGTAAACAATTCAATTATGTTTGAACACACGAAAATAAAATAAAAAACGGCTGTAAGCTCACCCCGATTCTTTAACTTGCTAACTGCCTACGCATCAGATTGTCTCAAAAGTATTTGCGTTTTAACATAAGCGCCAAATGCGCTCTCGTGCGTAGTGCAATTGTTAGGGATGTAATAACATTTATAAGTGTCAAATGTGGTTTAAAAAATTTCCTTTCGAAAATCGTTTCCACTCTAAAGAGCGCAGGAGAAAAAAATGTGTTACGCTACATTTTTATAATTTATAATTTCCGATGTCTTTCACATTAGGCGTAACCGATGTGCAAATACATTATATAAAATACTAGAATGATAATTGATGTTATTTATAGAATGTGAATTAAAGAAGTGGATTAAATATTTTTCTTATTTTATTTTATTTATTGACTTTAAACCACAATGGCGGGATATTGCCAGTTGGTAACTTCTTCCAACCAACCACACATTGTAGAGGAAAATAGCAAATCTGTATCCACGTTAACGAGATAAGTAGGAGATGAATAGGAACATGGAAGGGTATAACTAGGTTTTGGAAAAATCCATTTTTTCAGTCTCCTTTTTGAAAAAATAATTTTTTTTAGTCTCCTTTTTAGACAGTTATAATCTGTGTCGGATGTGATATGTGCACATAATTGATTCCATATCTTAATCAACTACATTTTGAATCAGGAGCTGAAGATTTCAGTATTCTAAATAAATAAGTAAAAGGGACGGATAGTAAAGGACTGCCAGCTAAAGGCAATGGAAGGCCATGTCTGGATAGAAAGTTAAATTTAGATTTCACGTAGTAAGGTGAGTTAGTAATTTGAGTAATTTGTTGTTACGTACTAAGGTGAGTTAGTAATTTGAGTTAGTTGTTGCCTAGTAATCTGATAGTCGCCAGTTTAAGCCACATTAAAGCACAATAGTCTTATTTTCATAGAAAAATCGTTAAGCTTATTTTGAAAATAATAAGAATAAAAATGCGACACGCATTTTGTGTTCGCATCTCTATTGTAAAAGAAAGTAGTGATAAATTTTCCATGTCGGCCATGACATTGTCGGATTGTAGGTCAATGGAGAAGACTGCGGAAATTTGAGGTGTGATTTTGAGTTTCTTTCTTAAGCGACCTCGTGGAAGTCGAAAGTTTATGACTGCGGTAAATAAAAAGCACCTTGACATCGCCATTATGGCCCAGTCTGCGGAGCACTTGTGTACCTCGTGTAGGCATTATCCGTTCATAAAAGCCTTGGTCTTTCCTTTCATCTTGCTTCTATTGACTAGTGTGCTTCCATGGAATCACCTTTCCTAGGACACCTGGATGAGTATACTGTTCTGGATGTTCCAAGTTCTTTAACCTCCTCTATTCTATAATAGTTAGGTTGCTTCGAATTGGGACGTTAATTTTCGACTACCTGCAATCTGCTTTCTTGTGTATAATTCATAACAAACTTCACACCCATGTAGAGAAATCGATTCTATCAGTATTTTACACAATAAAATTTTTAAATAATTTTACAACAATCTCGAAGAAATTAATTTAGACATTTTTTTATAAATTATATATAAAAGTTTTAGAAAATCAAATTATAATATACTTTATTTATTCCTTATCCTTTACATAACCTGGTATTAGTCAGCGGTGGTGAGCTTTTATCTAGGAGAACAATTCTTGCAGCGTTTGCATTCCTGAACCATGGGAAAATAGAGCAATAGCACCGATATTATATCATCCGTGTACTGAAATATCTATACATTTAATATATGTATGTTACGTTTTCGGATAAAAATATGGGTACCACAAAGCTTTCCGCCCTGTTGAATGGAATATGAAACGGAAAATTCGAAAGGTTAAACGTAACGTTGTAATAATTTAGGTATTGAAATAAAACGATAAACGATTCTATATTTTCGCTGGAGTCATATCACAGCGTCTATCACGCCCTCTCGCCGTGGTGGTCAAGAATGTGCGGATGATTTCTTACGCTGCCGTTGATTGTATGCACTAGGTGGGGGTGTGTTGCTGATTTTTACGCTCGGGGTCGTTAGAGTGCTTCTGATGCAATATGAACTGACAATATCGGGATTTTCTGCATAGTATCTTAAAGGTGAGAATTAATACTAAATCTGTCTGAACAGTCTGACACTATCTACAGTCTCTCTAAACAATCTAGGTGTATAGTTTCTATTTAAGTAAGCAGTTCTATCGACAGGTATTTTATTTTATCAAATCTGATGCAATGATTAAAATTTCATTTGAATGCATCATTGCCTATTGCCAATTTATTGGGATTATTATTTTTTATTGTTCCATTGTATTTTTTTAGACGTGTAATATATATTTTTTTCAAACACAGCAAAATAATTTTGTGGTGACATTATAATTATATTTTATAGAAATAAACTTTATTTACGCCACTTTTTTGTTGAAATAAGTATACATTTGTTACCCTGACGCAGGAGCCATGGGCTCTGAAACATGTCGAATTTTATTGAACAAAAAAGTGGTGTAAACAAGGTTTATTTCTATAAAAATATTATTTTTTTCATATTAGATATTTTTTATTTATATAATATAACTTAAATTTTTAAATATTTTAATTTATTTGTCTATTAGAACTAGAATTAATACACACATTTTATTTGCTGTACCCCTCCAAAAAAAGATTAACTCTTGTGCGAGGAGAGAAATTTACACTTTTACTTGATTTCTTTTGTATTTAAAAACCACGTATTTAAAAAACGTACTTAAATATCATTTTTAATTGTGTTAATTATTGTGTTCATTTAGCTTACATTAATTTGTTTGATCTCAGTTATCTTTTTAATTTTTCATTCCTAAATATAAACTAGCCAAACAGCCCTAAAAATTCAAGAGAAATAACATTAACGAATTATTATGAATAGTGGATTATTGTTTAAATACATCGCTTCATATCCCGGTAAAATGATATTTTAATAATATCAAAATATTATTAGTATAATTAACGCAATAATTTATTTTAATAAAGTGTCATAAATCGTGATAAATTAATAAACGACACGATCTCAATTATACGCCGTGGCTTTGAATCTGGCTGTGATTGGAAGGGTTCTGTTTATCTTAATGAGAAATCGTCTGTTGTACCTACCACCGAAGATACGTTCATTGACCACCCCACCACACCCGAGGCCCGGTCGTCACTAAACCGATCCACGCGCTCGCAACAATAATAACTGTACAAAGCCTGTTGAGTTATGAATGGCGTCACATAAGGGACAATTGAGGTTTCTCTCACAAAAGGGTGCCGCGCAGCAACATTGGTAAGTAACATATTTCATACTGTAATATCATTTATGTGACAATAGTTGTGATTCATAATAAAATACATCATCTGCCGGAGTAGGGTGACCTGAAGCAATCGCTAGAAAACAAGTATATATTTTCAGAATTTTATTTTTTATACGTTAACGTTTCGGAACATTGTTTAATCAGCTACAATTGAATCAGTGATTTTGGTGTGATTATTTTTAATTGTATACAACTTATTCAAAGAAAATTATCGTAATACTCTGTGCAATTGCGAAGAATGTTTATCACTTTTACGAGGATTTATCAGCTCTCGTTTGGCTCTCTGGACGTTTTACAATGAATTGGAAAGTATTGGTAGGAGACAAATGAAACTCCTGAAATAAGTGATCTTTTTATTTAATCACCAAACTCACTGAACATAACATAAGTGGAGCAGCAGTAGGCAATTTTTTTTCAGGGTTATGTAACATAGGCCAATATTAGAAA
Source organism: Agrypnia vestita (assembly GCA_016648135.1). Taxonomy (NCBI): domain Eukaryota; kingdom Metazoa; phylum Arthropoda; class Insecta; order Trichoptera; family Phryganeidae; genus Agrypnia; species Agrypnia vestita. Next base: position 106,283 of record JADDOH010000978.1, on the reverse strand, counting down.
TATCTCTCGCTGAAAACTTTCTTGCTGTTAATGTAATTATTAGAGGTTTGCTCGCAAATTATAATATCACCGCCCGGAGACGTGATATTTATAGCCGCAACCCCACATCCGCGCATCCCGCCTCCGTATGCAGCGAAAGTATTTTGGGTCGATTCCATGACATTCAATTTTATTCGATAATACTTTTTTCTGTACATTGTTATCCAATAAATACATATATGTGAGTATCTTCTAAACTATTTTGTATGAAACTCTGACAATTTTAACTTTTTTTATTTTTAAGATTTTTCAAAACTAAAATTCTTTTGTAATTTTTATTGTTGTTGTACTTAATGCTATAGGTTCATGTATATTATCTAGGATATATAATGTATGTAAAGAACTTCTGAAAAAAATTCTCGTCTAAACAAACTCTTCAAAAGTATTATACCAAAACACCCAAGACGGCACTCACGTTACGAATTTTAACGGCACTTGCGAGTTTCGCGATAAAAAATTGACATCCATCGAATAATAATTTCACGCACCGTTTTTAAGGGCGAATAAATTGTCGAAAGACCCTGTGTGTCTGTCCACCCCAGCAGGGCTGACCCTCTTACAGCGATCGCACGTTAATAACGATTATCGACACATTCTATCCGCCTATTGATGTGGGGTGATTGTGTGAACGGGTCTTTATGATATCCATCGAAATAATGGAAGAATGGAACAAAGCATGCAAAACATCTATCCGAGGCACATGAATTCAATGGCAGATATCGGAACATTTTCAGTCAGATAATGAATGAATAGTAATGAAGGCCTAATGCGCTGAATTTTGCAAAATTTACCGAGTTTAATAAATGAGAATCGTAACTTTTGAAATGCATAATGTAGCACTGTGGGAATTATGCCTTTATTACTATAATCTACGGTCATCTATGTACTCGTAAAATGTATTCGTCGTTCTTTATTCGATTACTGTTGCTATAAACTTCACAGCGATTTATTATTGTATTTGATCAAGCATCGGAAAATCGAGGAAATTTATCTGGAATTTACGAGACCTATGTAAAACTTGCCGCATTAGTTTTCTTTTTATATATGTGCATAAATGAATACCTAACTTTTAAATATGGATACTATTGTGTTTGCAATCAAATAGTTGACATTGCTGCCTTAGCTATTAATAATGATTTGGAAACTGTGGAAGTGGAAGGACTGTGGAAGAAACAGAGCTATATTTCCTATAAAAAATTGAATTAAGTACATTCTAAATAATTAAATATTGTTTGATATTGTTGCTTTTGCTTTTATACTCCTTTTTTATTCTTATTTGAAATTTTCAAACGATTCAAGAAAAAATAGAGTTATGGCATGGAGCTGAAACCATCAATAACCAGATAACTAGGCGAACATCATGAACATTTCACTAATAAGCTACTCAATACTTCTATATTTTGAAACAGCATATGTTGTACATGAAGAATTTGAATGAAATGTATTGAAAATTTACACAGTGTTTTTGTTTTTAATTTTAGTTTTTATGGGTTGTAGTTGTAATTCGTATACATTGGACAATTTGGCCAGAGTTATCTACATCCTCTTATGTGATTTATCACCGAACACTCTATGCAGATTCGTGTAAGAGAGATGATTTATCAGAATGCGGAAGAGTAATAAGAACATTTGTACTTCAAGTATCTTACTGTTATTGCATTTATTATAATTTAATTCATTTTACAATTTAAGTTACAATACTTATACTCAAAATTGTGGTGAGCGACAGATTGCTCGGTTCGCATCGGCCGCGTTCCGGGCCGCCGGCCGTGCTCTCGCTCCGGTGTTGCCAGGACGTAATGCCCGGCACAAGCTGATCAATTGTTAAATATCTTGATTGATCTGTGACTTTTTTACTTCACAGGCAGGTTAACCTCATTTATTTCTAGCCCTTGAATAACGATAGTTTTATAAATAAAGATATTAACACTCTTTTTTTGATTTAACTTATAATAATGGAGCAAAAATGGAATAATATGAATAAGTGATTTAATAATTCAAAGAGAAGCATATAACAATCAAATATTGACGACTTATTAAGTACCTGGGCTAGTGAAATTGGTAACACGCTGTCCGCGTAAGACAGTGATTAAGAGTCCATGGTTCGAATCCAGGTTCCAGCATTTAATTTTTCAGTTTTATTATTCGATATATATATATATATATATATATATATATATATATCCCTCTCTGGACAAGATTCAAAAATAAATATATAATTGAAGATGTGTACATACATTTAATATTAAAAACAAATTAAGTATCGAAACTCATTAAAAACGAACGACTCTCTCACCCTAAAATAAATGGGTGTATTTTTGTTCGCACGAACGATTCGATACAAAGGCGCGCTTTTGCAGTGCAGTGTTTCACCGTGCAATAAGCGAGTGCTGCCGCGGGAGGGGAGCCGCCCCTGTTGACTTGCCCCTCGCCCGTTTCGTTTCATTTTTTTTTAACGTGTTGATAATTGATGGAATCTCTATCCTCTCGACTATAAGCGCCGATCAATCGTTTTGGCTGACAATTGAATGCAGAGTTAATCTAGTGCAGTGGCGGGTTGCCGGTGCGGGCGGATGCGCGGAAAATATTTATAATATAAATGTAAATCTCGTTTCGCTTCGATCGAGAGGTGAAGTTGAAAAAAATCAAAGGAGATTTTGAAAATATTGAAAGTAACAGTAAATATTCGGATAACAACACTTTTCAATAAATACGTATATAAATTCTCAAATGACGTCATCAAAATATAAGCTTTGAATATTTAATATTTTATTTTCTTAACTAAAATGTCATTAATGTTTAATTTTTATTTTATATATTCATTAATCAACGCCCTAGAAGGCTTTTACAGTACAATAAAGTTATAAGGATTTTTATATACCTACCATAAAACACGTTTTAAAGTAAATAATTAAAAATTAAATAATGGAAATAAAACAAAAATGAATAATATATAAAAACAATAAATAATAATAAGAAAGAGGAAAACAATTATCTTCCTAAGAAAATCTATAGCCGGTACTACGGTACGGAAATATATGTAGGTACCTACATATATTTCATGTTTTATCTTAGTTTTATACATTTTTTGCGTAGACCGGCCTTCTTTAGCCAATATAACGATAATGGCATTAAATTCAATCATTATAATAAATGAACTATTATTTCAGCCTTTTACAATATATTATGTTTTGGTCATGAGCTTAGGCTATGAGAACAGAGCTATCTAGTCTTGCGTAGGGTTTTGATAGCTTAACAAACAATTTTACACAGAGAATTATGCTTTTTTTCTTATTGCCTCATTATGTTATTACAATTTTACCCCATCATTATTTGCGCTATCTGGTAGCTTACTGACAAACATTGTTACATAGAGAATTATGCAATTTTTTTTATTTTTTACCTCATTATTACTTCAAACTTCATAATTTATTTGTGCCATTCAGTAGCATTAATGAAGGACATTGTTACGTAGAGCATTATGTATTTTCATATGTATAAAAATAATTTCTCAAATGACATCATCAAAATATTATCTTTGAATAATTAATAAGTACAAAACATTATATTGCAAGACAAGTGCTGCATAACGGAGTTCTAGTGCCAACACTTATGTATGGAAGTGAATCTTGGATTTAGCAAAACATGACAAGAATGAATGCAGCAGAAATGCTGTCACTAAGGGCCGGTTGTTTCAAGTTCGTTTAAAGCGTAAATTTTTGCGTTCTCCACCAATTAAACGATCTGTTTCGTAAAAATTTATGCTTTAAACGAACTTTTATTCTAATCTAACTTGAAACAACCGGGTCTAAGGCGCATGTGCAGAAAAATACGTTATTAGAGTGAATTGGAGTTCTTTGAAAAATACTCGATAGAATAAAAAACGCATTCTGAGTTTTCGTCATGTAGAACAAATGTGTGAGGAGTCGATAGTAAAGAAAATGTATGAGAAAAACGTTTGAAATAACAGGAACAGAGGGGATTCGCAAAATACCTGGAACGATTAGGCAAACCAAATATGGGAGTATGACCAAAACTTGGCAAAAAAATGGAAAATCTTAAAATTTTGAAATAAGAGCCGACAAGCATTTGAGATATTTTAACAATAATAATTATTCAGAATTTGTGAACACCTAAATGATCTAATCACCCTTTCGATTTAAAAACCGGTTTCAAAATTTACACACCAATACTTGGGATAACTTTTATCCTCTTTAGGTAGTTTTATAATACTTATGAGTTGGAATACTCATCACATCAGCCTTGAGGATGGACCCTGCAACGGGATCCGAAACCTCACCCATACAAGTCAAATATACACGGCAGAATATCCCAGAAAACTACACACAGAAGATTCTGAGTGACCATGAAAAATTTTTTATCCTCACTACATCTGCTTTAAAATGATGTGATGGTAACACATTTTTTTTTCTGAAAACTCTTTGTCATTTGATGTCATAAAGACAAGTACTAAACAATATAAACTAGTAGTTAATAATAGTTATAGCTCTTTCAATATATACAATAACTTATAACAGAGGTATCTTTTATACTTTGGTAATTAGTTTTATATTATACAGGATGTTCCAAAAGTGAACGTCATCCCTTAGCTGGATGATACCACAGTAATAATGATAATCACGATAATTTGTTATTTTCGAAATATTGTTGTATACTTCAATGACTTTCGTGAAAATCGATATCTCACATTAGTTTAACGAGTGGCGGTGCTACAAATTCAGAATTTTTTTTAAATTTTCGCAACCCTGAATAGCCCTTTTATTGATTCAAATTAAAACTAATAGTTTCAAATGTCAAATTCTTTTTTTTTTTGAATAACTTACTTTGTTCTTTTATACTCTAGAAAAAATTTAACACGCTTGCCAGAGAAGTTGTTAAAAAAATGCTTTATCTTTCCTCTTTCAGCGCTTATCCGATTATCGAATGTCAGCGATCATAATGGCGCTCATTATTTTATTTGTAGCAGCTCAAAAAAGTTGGACCGGGTACTTCATTGGAATGAGAATTCATAAAAAATCAATGGAAGAAAAATATTGTTCCGTTTTGTAATATCTATAAAGTACCTCCTAAGATTTTTTCCTTGTCTGCAATTTTTTTTGTTAATTTTTTATACCTAATAATTAATTCAGTTTTTATTTTCTATCTATCAGAATTTCAGTTGTAATAGTAAAAATGAAATGGAGATCCGCCATTTTCAAAGGCACCATTGATGTTTTTTTTTAAATAATGTAAATCTTTACTTTTTAGCATTGGAATTCATGCGCATGCCTCAAATGTAGAAGTGTATCTAATGCCCGTCGGATTGTAAATTGATGTAAAATGACGGCACGACTTCAACAGCAATATTATATTTAATTTTGCTAAAATCGTGGTGGTATCCAAGTGTAAACCATTCGCAATTTCCAACAGGCTTTTTGGGATAGTGCTAATGGATGACAATTGTTACAACCTTTTCAAAGATGGACGCATATGAATGGACAGCGAACAAAGTTCCGGCGGCCCCAAAACAAGCGGAAATTGCAATGTTGTTAACCAAGGGTGGTCTTTGGTAGTGCAGAATCGTCGTGTGACAGTCCAAAAACTTGCAAACGAGGTGGGGTAAGCATTGAACCGATACCTTCAATTTTTACTGGACACGCAAGAAGCTGATAAAACCATCATGATTATAAACCCGCCCGTTTTTCGCAGGTTTCCTGGTTTGTCAAGCTCCCTACTCTTCCGATACAACACCGCGTATTTTGAGTATTCCCAAAGTTAAAAGGGATTTGAATCAAGAGAATACATTATGCGGAACGCGACGATCCAGATGAGCAATATTACAAAATATGCATTTCAAAAACGTTTTCAACAATGGTAGAACCGCTGCGAAAAGTTTGTACATTACCAATGGGACTTCTTTGAGTGAGTTTAGAGTAAGTAAAATTTGTATAAATAAATGTATTACTGCATATTAAAGGATAGATATTTTTTTGATAATACAGATAGGTATTTGTATATAGAATAGACATGGAAGGGTATATTAGGCAGCTGATGGTGCATAGGTTTATTACTAATAATGATGTTCTAAGAATATTCGGACTTTTTTTGAACTTTTTATTAAACAGATATTATGTTAAATATGTAAGTAATGTTACAATACACCACTGTCCAAATTCAAAGACACGATTTTTTTTTAATTGCTCGTATTTTGATATTCTTTCTTGAAATTTGTTTTGTGACAACAATAGATTGTACCATTTTCCTCCCAAATATGTATTGTGATATTGTGTCATAGTGGTTCTTACAGTACGTATTTTTATTTGTCCTTTTGTTTTAAACCTATTACTTATACAGTAAGAGATCTTTGTAAATACTGGCAAAAAAATATATTTATTTATAATGGTATAAAAAAAAATTGATATCGTAAAAATCCCAGAGGCTGGTTAGATTTGAAAATATTGAAGTAATGAATTATAAAACGTAATTATCTTATTGTCAGATAGTAACGGGCTATAAAAAAATCTTTCCAAAATTGTTCTCTCAAGAACTGAGATTCTAAAAACTGTGAACGGACAACTCATTTCTGAAAACTTGTATAATATGTTTTTTTATATTACATTTTATGGAGATTTTTGAATACGCGTAGTTGTTTGATATGTAAAATAAACTTTTTGAATCAAATAGAAAGACATAGAGAAAAAAAAAATTATATCGAAAAAATATTTGGTTACTGCCAGGTTACGAAGCGAGAGATTTTCCGATCCGGGAAATTTACACAAACAAATCTCAAAATTTTCATAATTTCAAATGTTTAAAACGGGAAAATTGGTTATCACATTTTCGATTTCGTAGCCCGATGGAATCACATATTTTTCAATGAATATTTTTTCTATAAATTTTTCTATACATTTTGAGTGTGTCTAAATTTTTCAAGAACACAATACTGGATTTCATACCCAGATTTATATCATGAATCAAGATATATTATAGATGTCTCATGGAATAAAGCTTCGTCTCTGTGAGAAATCTATGGTAAATCTTGATTTTCTATATACCTTTAATATCAATTAATCTAATTTGTTTATATTTTAAAGGATTTTATCAGTAAAAAATACATAAGAAAAAGTGTTTATTTTTGTGAATGTTATCGAGAAAGTAGCAACTGAAAAATGTCCAGTGTGCATCGAGCAATAAGTTACCGAGTTTAAGTGACCTGCACTAGTTCCCGAGTTCAGCGAGTGCAATGACTGTAAATTAATTAATCCGGCTCTATTATAACTGTTGAAAAAATAATAATGTCAGGTTAGTGTGGAGCTGCAGAGCCTTTTTCCACCATTCCATTCCACCAGCCCTGTCCAATTTAAATGAAATGAAATGCATGTTATTTTAAACTGTTCACTGCCAGTAAAAAATAGCTTTTTTATACGCCATTTGTTGCAGTTAATTATTATGCATTTTGCCTGCACTTTGTTATAATTTTCCGTTATCGAAATAAAATTCATTGTTTGTTCCGAAAAAAGTACCTGCACTTTGTACTTTTCAGTATGTATTTTTTATACATGCTGAATGACCTAAAATGATACAACACGTGTTGAGAGTTAAATGTGGTCGACAATATGATTGAAAATAGAGTATTGATGATTAAATATGGACAATACAAGTTTGATAATAGGAGAAGATGGAAAATCCAAAATCTGTGTTATCGTCATGGAAGTTGGTCCCTCATGACTGAAGATCATAATCGTCACGACCTGCCACCATTTTGAATATTCTCCTCTGTCTTCCCCGGCGCCCTTAGCGTTGTCTTCAGATCTTAGCGCTGTCATCATAGTAGTGCTTATAGTTTCCATTTGCTCGGTCCAACAGATAAACGGTCTTCTTCTTCCTCTTCAACCTTGAAGTAGTCCACGACAACAAACTTTTTCTTGCTATCTTACCTTCTGACAATATCAAGCAATCTTCTGAAAATTAGAGGATTCTTCTCAGACAAGTGGTTGAGAATCTCACCTCTATTTTAAGTTCTATATCGGAGACGGAACGGATGGCGGTCTATCCGCTCGAGCTATTGAGTACACTTATTCAGGGGCGTGGGTACAAATAACGAGTAATCATTCGCTGATAAGCCGGCAAGCGCCTAGAGTGGCACCTTGCGGTATTACAACCAACCCCGGATTCTGCTGCTGGGTCCTCAGACCAGGTCTACCGTGGATTGCTGTCCTTTCGTTCCGACTGCAATAATTACAGATTAGCCGCTCGAATATCGGCTAAAAGATGAACCATTCATATTTGGCTAAAATGTTCACCATCAAACGATAACAGGTAGCAATGAGTGAATTGCATTTATAGCAATATATAATATAGAAATTTATATATTTATGTCATTAGTCTTGACTTCACATCATAAAAAAAGGCAAATCATTTTTCATGAAAAAATCGTAGATGATCATTACATTACCAAAAAAGAAACAGCGTTTAGTTTTAAGTTATGCCTGTTGTATAATAAAAATATGGGGTGATTAATAATCAAACGATTAATCTGTTTAGCATATTTTCTATATTTTCAACATAAATGGGAGACGTCAAACTCTTAGGTCAGCGTCTACTTCAGCGGTGGGAAGGATTGTGGAACCGGCAAGTCAGTTCCAGAAAACTAGGTTCAGCGAACGGGCATTTGCGGTGGCGGGCCCCAAAGCGTGGAACTCTTTGCCCTCCCTGATAAGAAACACGGATTCAGAGACTTTATTTAAGAAAAGACTTAAAACGCACTTGTTTACAAAATCTTTCCCAGAACCTTTTTAATATTGTTGTTTTTTACGTTGTTTTTTTTTTACTATTTTATGTTTTGAACTGTTTTTCTTTCTCTTTTCTTTTTCATTTTGTGATTCTATGATTTTAGTATGTAAGAGTTTTTTGTGTGTAAAGCGCCCTTGAGGTGAAATTTTCACAAAAATGGCGCTATATAAATAATCCAATATTATTATTATTATTAAAACTCAATAGGTTTTTTATGCATATCAGAAGAAAAACACTACATATTATTTTAATATACCATTCAAAAATTAAAACTGAATTGTTTTGCAGGTTGAGATGTTGCTCCGCCGGAAACTCTGTAAATTTTATATTCCATACATTTTGCGTTATTTAGCTTCGGAATCCAATTTCGCGGAAATCTCAGCACGCGAAACGGAATCCCCATCATAGCTCAATGCAGAAATGTATTAAGAAGAATTTTAATTATTTCAATCCAATTTGCAGCACGTCTGGGAATTCCCCCGAGCAGTTTGAGAATGAGAAATATTCATAACACGGAGTAATTTATCTACGGGAAACAAACAAACATTTTCCATATATCAAATATCTACTGTCATTATATTAAATCAGAAGCGTAGATAAAAAGTAAACATATATGGAATACATTGAAATTGGAAAAGGAAACATATTGGCTGTCAGAAGTAAATGAACAAAAAACAAATAATTTTTTTTATTAGTTCACGAAATGGTCACTGGACATGAATTTAATTTGAGCACTTTTCTTCAATTCATACTTTTTCGCAATTTATCACTCGTCTGTGCAATACTTTATCATCGCTTTCTAGAATATTCTCACACAGGTTCGCGGAGAATTTACGTCAATACGCACGTAGGTGTTTACATTTATTTTTGAACGCCTGTTAGGCACTCTGTTTAATTTGTGTTCGCTGATCTCACACTGAATCACCACTGGTTATCTATATCGCACGTCAAATCTCAAAACCATAATCTGCTGCGCGCAGCTCTGGCATTGTCTTTTGTACAAAACGCGTCGTTTTTTCAAATCTTTGAGACTCTTTTATACATTCCTAGTATTTTCTTGACTTTTCAGTTGCTTTCGATATTGTTTCGGTCGTTTCTAGAGTGTTGAAGGGCGCTCCAGAGTTTCATGAAGCCTTCTTTGTGATAGGAAGTAAATTTCAAAGCTTAAACAATAGAAAAAGTTCACAAAAACTAGATTACGTAAATAGTATCACCTTTAAGCAATATGCTTAGAACAATAGTTCGAGAACAACGTTGGGTCCATTGAATTCTTGACTCACTTTTTCTATTGTACATTGATTTTATTATTTTTTTTAGAAGATTTGAAAATGATCCCCTTCTGTATCCGGAATCAGAACAGTTATTATATAAGCTGTGGCTTTTATTTGGACTTGAAATTGAATGTGTGTGAACGAGCCAGGCGCGTTGGCAACACCAAAAGTGTGATTATATTTAAAAGCTTGTAATTAAAAAAATAAATAAAAATAAATCAAATGAAGAAGTTAAATTACAGTTTTATGACATTTCATGTTACAAAAAAGAATAGATTTTTAAATATTTCTAAATTTTCACTAAAAAGTATCCTATTTTTTCCAAGCAAACCATATAATATATATATAAAAGTGTTCTAGATAATGTTGGACTCTAGATTCCTATTTTATTATCCTATGATACAAAAAGGATGTTATAATATTTTTTCTACAGTATTTTTTGGTTCTGATATATGATGCCAAATTAAATATTTCAATTAATTCGCTATTGACTTTTGCCTTGGTAAAAATGTAAGGAACGCAAAATGGGTAAGCTTTTCGATTACTTAATGCATATTCTTTAAATCACGCAAAAGCTAACACCAGCATAAATATTTGTTCAAAATTTACTTTCCGGATACTTAAGATTATTGGAAAATCTTGGAGTCTACGAGTTTCAAGACAAACAATGCATCGTGCTGTTTGCTTCGATGAAGTCTTACATACCTATAGATAGGTGCGCACGGGTTGATGAGAATTCCAAGAGACGAATACAGACGTTCAAAACATCAGATATCTTAATGGCTTTAAGTAGAGTTTAATAAAGGGTTGTAAAATAATATTTACGGGAAAACGATATAATGTTATGATAAATTATTTTTATTTATTTATTAATCACTTATTAATATCCTTTTTCAATCCATATTGTCACAGCATCGTGGTTGCGGGAGGAAAATGAAAGTTCTGAAAATAATAACCTAGCGATTTATTAATTTTAACGATTAATTAATTATTCAAAGTCACTCAACATGAACAAAATTTAAGCTATTCTTAAATCTTCACTATTACTATATCTATATCACTTTGTCTATGAACACTTTGTTTATTTATTTATCGGTACATGTCATGTATTTATCGCTCGTAGATTATTCAATTCTCGCACATAGGAATCGCACTGGTTTATTTAGCTTTATTAATCATTTCGACTATCTCACAACTGGCAACCCTGGCCGTCGCTTTGCGGCTTGCGGCCGACTTCACACCAAACGAACTGTCAAAATACAACACTGCGTGGCAGTCTACATCCGCGCTATTTATATACAAATGCAGGTATTTTCGAATTTTCTAGATTATTCTAGTGTTTGGGGGAAGATTTTCGTTGTTTCTAGGCTGTTCCAGGTTAACACAATGGCGGATTTTGCCAGTATGCAATTTCTCTTAACCAAGTACAAAATTAAGAAGAACAATTAAAACATAATTCCGTTAAAGCGACAATACTAGCTCCATGATAAGGAGACGAGAAGATCAGAGTGTTTGTATCTGGTCGTACCTCAGATTTCGTCCACCCATTTTATTGGGATCAACCTGTTTCCCCCATTGTACTCTTTAGTACTCCCACTGATCGATAATTTCTTCTAACAACATGTACAAGGTACGAAAGATTTATTTTCCTGCAAAATATTATCATGAATTTTCCTGAAATCAACAGTTCGCTATCCTTCAACGTCCCATTTAGATCTTCCATACACCAATAATAGTAAATACTCTCCCATCCTGCGTATATGCTTAGACTATAATAAACTCTTATATTCAAAAGATATTTTTAATACCAAATATGAAGAGTATCGTTGTATGGCTAGGCAGATACTGAAAACTCACCAGCCTTCCTTACAATGTGCATTATATGCAATAAAACTACATATTAATTAATATAACTGTTTATTTTTACTTCTTAATATCACTTAGTCTTATCTGTATCATCCTATAATTGCGGTAGATATAAAACTAATCTTTTGCATTATTTTCTTACCATGTATATAAGACTTCCTGTTGGATGACCAAATAAATAAACAAATTAAGATAAATCTTTTCTTAAGAATAGGTATTAACGCCCAAAAAAATCTATGATAAATACATATAACTTACAAAATAAAAGGTTCAGTTGTCCATTGTACACGCTTGTGTACAGTGTAATAAAAAATAACCTAGCATACGGTAATTGGAAAATATTTTCATACTAATGGTATCTCACATTATAGTCGAGTATAAATATACATAATAATAAAAAAAACAATAAAAATATCTTACCCAAACAGTCTTGTTTCTAATCCGTATTACGATGATAAATCATTGACATTTTTTAACCATAATTGCCAAATTTTCTTTTTCTTTTTTTTTTGAAAAAATAAAGATTTTTTTTTTAATAAAAAAAATAGAGATGTGAACACAGAATACGTGTCACATCAATATTCTTACTATTTTGAAATTAAGCTAAACGCTTGTGCTATGAAAATACTAACTTGATGGTCTGGAGTGAGGTTCGAACCTGCGACCTTTGGATCACGAGGTGAAAGTCCTTACCACAAGACCAACAAGCTCATTTAGTTCATTTAACCATATAGTTTTTAAATAAGTAAAAATTTCCAAAATAAAAAATCACCAAATCACGCTTTGAACTGGTGACCGGTGGGCGGTAATGGGTTTTAATATAGAGTTTCTACAGAAAAGTCACATTTCTCCCATTTAGCAGTTTATGGTATACTTAACACCACATCTCAAAGGCGTCAGGCATGATTAAATCTTGTACATAATTTCTACCTCCGTCTTTGGTGATCTGCAAATCGAAGATAAGAAAGAAAACCTTCTTTTCATTCGGCGATTGCCTTCATTACAATATTTTATGTAGAATTTAAACAGAAAATACACGACCGTGTCGAAACCTTCCAGACATTTAGAACCAGTATGTATATATATTTTATATAAAATGTTAAAATATCTAGAATTGATGTTGAAAAAGTAAAATACATAATTCTGGTACATAAGTATAAAATATGACTCGGTGTTCCTGAAGCCTCGAATGTAGGCGTAAATAATGGTGACGTTAGACACGATAAAAACAATATTAAGGGATGCGCCCCTTACTCTGCGCGGTGAAACCTTTTTGTTTGAAGCTTGCAGCTCACCCTTTTTGTATGCCTGGATTGCTTAAAATCAAAATTAAATAGTTGCGCTGCCTTAAGATTGAAATAGGGAATATATTTTTTAAATAAAGGTTTAAATCATAAAATTAATTGTTTTTTCACTTTACAAAATTTAATATTCAGGAATTATCAATGTATTAATTATTATATAACCCGATGACTATCGTAGTGTGTGAAATTTTTTAATCTGGTTGTTCAAAATTAAAAAACAATCGTATGCAAAAAACCATTACGTCAAAAACTTTTGAAATAATATTTTATGGATCAGTTAATGTTGTTTTGATTGCTATTAGATTGGAGGATTTGTCAATTATAAATTATTCAAATATAGCAGGATATGAAAAAATATTGTAAGTAAAATGATCGAAAGTATTTTTTGTATTTAAGGAACCCAGTTTTTTTTTTTAATATTGCTACAACAACTATTTGTTATTGGTCTATTCGAAATGGTTATAATTAATTAAAATATTTTTTCAAATTAAAAATATGAATTACGTTTACGTTTTGTAATATTCATTTAACGCCTTTAAAAATAATAACAAATAATATATAAATGATTTTAAGTAGAAATAAACTAGGTAATGAAAATAATATATTGTCATTGAGAGTACAAGTGAATGGGTAGAACAAGAAATGAGAAAACTTGAATTTACTTTGAATACATGTTTTTAAATCACAAGAGAAATATAGAAGATGAAGTAATATATTTTCAGCGACTTGTGGAATAAATGGGCACTTCTATATACGAACGGGAGCAAACTTTAATGATTAAGTGTTCTTTGAATTAACATTTTATCCTGTAAATAAACATTTCTCTTAGTTTTGTAAGCCGCCGTCCGTATAATCTTATTCATTTTGAAATATTAAGCATTTTTTGTTTAATGGAGTTTAAAAGCGAGACTCCTTAAATTGAATAATTAAGAAGAGAATTCGCGATAAGAAACAAAATTCGTGAATAATAATGATCCTTGTGATCGCGCATACTATATTATTTTATTCTGCGTAGGAATTTTATAAACATTTTGAATTATTAAATAACTTATGAAAGTAAGTAATTTCACCGACTTATTCTGGAAATAACAATATTGTTTTTATTTTGTGATTATTACCCCTTAACTCAAAAGACTGTCCATCATATTCAGTGATTACTATTCTAATCCTCAAAAATGTATAAAATGAAGTATTTATTTATGCACACTGAATTAATTAACATTAACAACTTTTGCAATTTTAAATGCGACTAGATTTTTGCCACAATGATTTTCTATTTTTGAGTATTGGAATGACAATCACCAAATATTTATAATATTATCATAAAGCAGTGGTTCTCCATTCTTATAAAATATATGAACATCTCTATGAACATTTCAAGACGTATTATATTTACCACGTGGCATGTAAATGAGACTTCGTTTCAAAATATTTACGGGATTCAGGAAGTAATGAGAACTATTATTTATTTTTACTCAAAATATATCTTTATTTAGGGATATCTTGGCAAAGAAAATTATTTTATTAATTAATAAATAGTAACGGAAATAGTGCAAAGATTAATAAAAGCACATATATGTATGATTTTTTGGTCATGGCACTCCGAGAATTTTTTTTTGTACCGATACACACGTTGGTGTGCGTTAGCGATATCATTGCGAGAAAGAGATAAAGATATATGAGTCGCTTCACGATAGACAGTAGTGTAATAATACACACGACGTTAGTGACGCACAGTATTGATTATGTACACCGCGCGTAGTTTGTTGTATAAAATAAATGTAAATTTAACATTAAATAATTACTCAATAATTGTTTAAGCTTTCCTGAATTTCTTGGTAGCTCTCTATTATATTGATTTAATAAAAAAAATTGTTCGCTTTTAACCAAAATATATTTTACAAGGTTCATCTAATGACGAGAATTGATAGATATTTTATTATAATTATAATGTGATTAATATTGTTTTATTCTCTAAAATACTTAATAATTAAATAAATCTATGTATTACTACTTCTTAAAAAATAGAGATGCGAATACGAAATATGTGTCGCAACAATATTCTTACTATTTTCAAACAAAACTATATGCTTGTGCTATGAAAATAGATCTAACTTGCTGGTATCCTGTAATGGGACTCGAACCACCGAGCACCAGATCTGATTATTTGGCGAGCATCATGACCACTATACCATCAGATACTTAAATTGAAATAATAAAATATATACACTAGCAACAGATTCATCAGTGACCGACCGTACACGAATAAGAAATGCCATGAATAAAAAATTTACCATGAATAAAAAATTTACCCGTATATTACATATATTTATAAAACACTTGATTCCTTTTATGTCGACCGGTTCCGATAACACTGCATCTTTATCAGGACAGATGTACACTAAGAGTATGTTCGTGTTATAAAAAAAAAACTAGGATTAAAAATATTTAGTGTATTTTTTTCAATATACTATTTTTTCTTAGGTTGAAATGCTATATTACAACATATTTTGAATAATATATAAAATTGCTTAATTCATGTTGAACCTCACTTTTATATAATCGTCGATAAATGTACAATAATTGCAAGTGATCTTTGTAAAACAAAAATATTAAAACTTATCCTCCAATTCGATGAGTTGTATTTAGGTGGGGGGGGGGGCAGGCTATCACGTTGCATTATCTTGAGTGCTAGTATTAAAAAAAACTTTTTTGAAATCATTTATATTACTTAAAAAATATTTAAATTTATAATAAGATATGCTGCTATAATGATAATAACGAGTACACCTTAATATGCTCGTTAGTAATATTGAATTCTGAAATTTGTAAAAGTTTATACATTTATTTTCAATGCAAAATTAAAAAATAACATGCTAAACATAAATCAATGAAGTTAATAATACACTGTATTAAAACATACACGAGTAAAAAATTAAATTGAAATATTGAATTATTAATCTCTTGCCAATTATTAGTTTTCTGATTTCATACATGCTCCAAATCGCTTGTCAATATTAATATAAAAAAAACCTAAGTTATTATTATTCGTGGATACGTTTACACAATTTAAAAATAAAATAAGCAGAGTTTTGTGTGTCAATTACTTTTAGCTGGGTACACGTATTATTTTAAAAAGGGGGATCAAACATCCATTTTTTTATGAACAGTTTTAAGTCAAATTAATTCATGAATATACACTCGTTAGCTTAAATGTATTCAATACGATTATTGGTAGGATTTATTCACAAAGTTATTATGTACTTTGTTAATCGACAGGGCCATTAATTATTATTCGCCGTTTTTTAAATAGCTTATCAGATAAACTGGGCATTGGAAAAAAATGCATTGAAATTTTGTTCAATATTAAAAAATCAGTAAAAATAAGTCAACTGTAATATAAATATGCACCGAAAAAAACGTAAAAATATGTCAATCATTTTATAAATATCCTTTGAAATTCAAAGCATTTTCAAACATTTTTAATAACATAAAAACAATGAAAGTTTTTTACGCGTTCTTGATTTGAGAATTACATTGCGAATGCTGCTGCAAAAGGATTATTTTTTTTAATGTGTAACATGTTAACGCTTGGTTCATGAGACTAATTTTGGGAATGCGACGGAAATGTGTAACAGGAAGCAGGAAAAAGCACGCGCTATATCTAAGACATACTCCACAGCTGCAGCCGCTCGAGCCGCTGGCTTATCTAGTCTCGTTCGTTCAAACTAAACTATTACTGACTCGTTCAAACTAAACTACCATAAGTAGTTGGCACGAGTTAGTTAAGAGGTCTGAAAAAACGCCGCATACATAAAAAACGTGACGCGGGATATTATAAATTGTGACCAAGCCGTCATCATTTAACGTCTATGGTTGAAACTTCCAAACGCGGTTGAATACTGTTCTTTCTAAGGACGTGCGTCCTGTAGAAAATATTCAAGAGGTCGCCGAAAGAGTTCAGAAAATTCTCGACCCTTAAGGGTTAACGGAAGTGCCATAATAGTTTCTAATAATATATACTTTGAACGAAAATTTTGCTCATTTCTTAATTGACTGAAATAAGTAAATCAAAAGCAAATACTTGATATAAAGTTCGTTATACAAATCAATTTCTAAAATTTAATTAGATAATGTAAGTATTGATAATTTTTATACGTATATAAGTACATTTTTTCTGTTTACATATTCGTCTCTATTTTGAAGAAAAAAAAGAATTACTATTTGATTTAATTTTTTTAGATAAAGTTAATATCCGGATTATTTTAATAAATAATTTGAAAGCTACCAGACAGACGAGTCAGCAAGCAGTCAGGTGATAAATAAAAACTGGTTTAATTAATAAACATCTGGAGAATAAGTAGGAACTTGCAGCAGTAACTTACATTTAAATAAATGATTGTATATGCAGCTTTTGCAAACTTATCATGCTATCGATAGATCGATCCTCGTATCGGGAGAATGCCAAGTACTTTAGGAATAATAAAGATATTCATTAAAATTAAAAATAGACATTAAAATTAAAAAGCTTAGATAAAGTGTATTTTTAGTCCCTGTTTCCATAGAACTTTCCATAGATGAGTTATGATGTAGATTACAATAAAATAAGCAAACAATATTCTGTATCTCTAGATACCAAGATAGATAAATAGGGAAAGACGTACATAAGTTACATATGTGTTCAGAGAAATCACATGTTTAGAGGCCTCCGAAATTCAAATTTATTACATAAGGAATTATTATTTTATGTAAATACATATATCAAACATGTAAACGTGGTACACTTCATTACTCGTTTGTGTAATATACAGCATAAAATATATGCCTATATATGTTTTTTAAATATCCGTTGTATTAAATGACTCGTGCATATTGGTTATTTACCTATCTCTTTTTTAACCCTCTGCAAACCGGGATAGAAAATAATTGCACACAACCATGATGTTGATTCGTGTTAATAGAATCGGAATAAGCTCTTTTTAAGCATTTTAGAAAAGTTAAAAGTGTTTTTAATAGCTTTTATTTTTTTTAAATACTGAGCTTTATTACTAGGCATACTGAGGTCAATTAGAAAATATTAGAATATACTAGACCGGAACCTTCACGAAATGACATTCTCTTTATAAAGGGCGACAACCGCTACGCAGTTATGTTTATTATGACAGTTATGCAATTCCATAGAAATAAATACTAGCAAAAGCGAAAATACTAGGAGACTAGTGCGAATTATAAGCGACCAGCGCAATATATTACGAGGGTACCATCGGGCGTTAGATAGTAAATAAGCGACCCCTGTAGTCCAGTGGACATAATAGTGGCTTCTCACCTCGACGGTTCTGGGTTTGATTTCCGATAAGATCACAGTAAATCTCCGTGATTTACTCAAGCTTGGGTATTTGTGTGATATAACAAATTCAGTAATTAGGCCTCTTGTTAAAGCGTTTAAAAAAAGAAGAAAAAGAAAGTGCGACAAGTATAAAATGTTCCAGACAAGCGAAAGATTCTCAAGTGACTGAAATTAGTCCGAATTATGTAATACTGTTCCAGTTAAGTCAGTGTTCAGTGACATTCGCGATAGCAAACCTATAATATAGGTACGAGCCGTAAACCCTTGAAATATCAGGGGATAAAATAATAATGAATAACGATCCTTGCGTGACCGCGTAATATGAGCCTCGCACTGATT
This sequence comes from Agrypnia vestita, assembly GCA_016648135.1. NCBI lineage: Eukaryota > Metazoa > Arthropoda > Insecta > Trichoptera > Phryganeidae > Agrypnia > Agrypnia vestita. The sequence continues at coordinate 87,324 of JADDOH010000978.1, read as the reverse complement.
GCGAATCACACTCTAACAACCTAAAGTTAGTACAGACAATGAAATTATTATATATAGATAATTCCTACCGCCGCACCGCAATACAGTTATATAATTTTTTTATTTATAAAACAAATGATGACCGAGTTTCTTAATTTAATTAACGAGGGAGGGAGACATAATTATATTTGAATTTTTATTACATTTATCAAAGAAAGTAGGATCTTTGTTTTATAAGAGATTGTATTTTTTTTATCGTTTTGTTATTTATCGAATTCAACCGTATTTTTTTTTAGTTTCATTCGATAAAGTATTAATGTTTTATTAAACTAATGGTTTAATTGGCTCATTAGGCCTATTTCTACTTTCTACAGCATGGTGAAGGAAGGGTTATTTATATATATATATATATATATATTTTAAATAGAGATGCGATCACGGAATACGTGTCGCATCAATATTCTTACTATTTTCAAACTAAGCTAAACGCTTGTGCTATGAAAATAGGACTAACTTGCTAGTTTGGAGTGAGGTTCGAACCAGCGACCTTTGGATCACGAGGTCAGTGTCCTAACCATAAGACCAACAAGCTACTATATTGCTAGCTATATTCATTTGAAGTTTTTTTTAAATCAATATTAATAGTAGGTGGACATCATTCATCAAGATTTATATATATTATAGATGTCTCATAGAGACGAAGCTTTTTTTATTATTTGGGAACGTAGGTGTGGAAGTCTTTCTTTGTTATTCACAGGGCTAACTACTTATTGTGCGACTGGCTCAAGTGATCTCTTCACGCAATATAACGTTCATTATTCCACCCATGATAGACTACCACATCTATAAATTTTTTGGAAGTTGTATCTATATAGCTTTCTATGTATTATCCTATTGACTGTGTTTCTAATTGTATTTTTATTTTGTATATTATTACTTTCCTTTTTGTATTACTCTTTTTGTATTTTTTTTTCGAGTGGTTTATACAACCGGTGCCGTGCATAACTGTCCTGCTTGTTTGTTGAAAAAAATGTGAACCTGGAGTAGAACTGATATGGAAGCTTTTGCTCTTAGAACGATCCTGGGTAAGCGGTGGGTACCATTCACTGTATCTATATATCTAAACTTTGAACACCTTTTTAGCCATAGGATATGTATTTTTATTGCCGTCTTCTGTAGTTCGAAAATTTGTCATTTCTATAAAGTAGTAGAGATATCTAAATTATAATTTGGAGTTTATTTTATATCAATATCTTTTTTATATATAATTATATGATATTTTTTAGAATTATCAACATCAATGGTAAATATCTACTAGTTATCGCAGGGTACAAAGCAAGATGAAAAAAAAAACGCAAAATGAGTTATATTTTATGAATCTACCAGTTCTCCGCGTATCCGCGTCCCTGGGTGATACTGTTCTGGGCATCGTGCTGTCCATGAATAAAGAGCAATAACACGGAACAGGCGGGAGCAGAGAAGGCAAGATGCTCCCCATCCCTGTAGCGAAAAAATGCCCTTGTCGGGTATTAATATTTTATGAAATGCACGGCTCGCTTTTTGGGTGCAATGATAATGCCGCAAAAAGTTGAAAAGGCGCCCCGGCGGCCCTGTTGCTGCGAGCACGTGCTTTATTATTTATGTCGTACATCTTCTTGGGCAACTTTTTTCCACGTTTTGCATAGGAAAATGTGTCCGGAAGTCAGTTATAATTTGAATTGAAACACGCTTCCTACCGTCTAACTTTATTTATCGTTAATAATATCTTAATATTGTATAATATTTATTTACAATTTATATTATGTTTTAAGAACACAACTTTTTGATTTCGTCCACGGAGGTCTAATCATTAATATATATATAAATTGAAAGTGTTCAATCATATCTCATAAAAATAAGAAATCAAATCTCAATAATGACTTCCATACATTTACATAAAAATAGCTACGTCTCTGCGAGATATTTATTATTTTCATTTATTAATTTATCTAAATTGGTCACTCACGTGCTGGTCACTTACTAATATCTCACGTGTTATAATATCACGAATCACTGATCATACTGATTCGCTCGATAGTATCACGGAAATTTCGCCTTGTTAACATTAGAAACTGAAAATTGCTTGAGCCCGCGTCGCGTGACTCCTTTTATAGCAAATTTCCTTAGAAAGATTTATTCTAGAGGTAACGAGAGTTCCGTAGTAAATTCTAAATTCTTCTGGCTTGTGTTTTACTATGAAATGAAACATCGTAAAATTCTCTAAAGATATAATGCTATCACAAATGAGAGACCTCGGATTGCGTGAGTAACGGTCTGCGATTCCCGTTGGCTGAGCGCCATTGCGTGACACTATTTTTAATTTTCCATGTACATAATCTCGCTAGTCATATACATAATACCACTATCAATAGTCTCGCTATCAATAGTCCTGCACGAAGAGGTATGTGCGTCTGTTCAAAACGTGTATTTCATGATATACATATGATAATAAATAATAATGAATATATTTTACTTTTATCAATTTTTTATGCTTTTGTATATATAAAGGTTTTTTCTTATAATATTATACACGAGTACAACTTGTTGGACCATTATGAGTTATACCATCTAACTATGATAATATGAATAAATAACGACTTGTTTATTTTGCTGACTACAATTATAAAATTGGAGGTCCGTGGTTCGAATCCCGGTGACAGTTAAAATATTTTTTCGTTTATTTGATTTTTTCTGTTTGTCTTTTCTAATTGATTAATAAAAATTGTTTGCCAAATAATTCAATTACCAAGGAAAAGAAAGGTAAGTAGTATGATGCTGTGTACTCATAAATGTTTACACAAATAAAATCTAGAATGTATATCATTTTTATTTTCGATGTCGATAATTTCTCGGTTCAAAAACTTATTCAATGAAGCCATATTCTAAAACAATTACAATTGGAAACTTTGGGTCAGCTGATTAAAAATAAAGGAACATTACTTTATTTTACCTTAAATTAATTCTTTAATGAATGCAGTGCACACTGCATCATACGCAATTAAATCGCGTATAATTCATAATATGCGCAGTTGGTTAAATGTGGAGAAGCTTCGCTAAAATTTATTAGCTCTACATATCATTTGTTTAGTTCGACAAGGTTCTAATTGCACATTACTTTATTTTGAGTTATGGCGCAACAAACATACCAAAGCCGGTAAGTCATTTTCTAACATCAATCTTGTCAGTACTCGACCTCTTGTCTTATCGCTGTGGAACGTCCGTCAAATCCTGCATTTGCACCCTGTCAAAACTGTCTGAGTTTAATCAAATTTTTATTTATGCACATACCAAAAATATATTAATTTGTCAAGATTTGAGACGAAGCTATTTTTTTATATGGGTAAGTAGGTAGGGAAGTCTCTTTTTGGGTCTCCATAGGGACTGCGACCTATCGTATGGCTGGCTTAAGTGATCACTTTACACAAACACGTTCTAATTCCACCCGTGATAGACTACCACATCTATTGCATATTAAATTCCATTAAAAAAGTAGCTTTGCCTCTATTAGAAAACAAGAATATATCTTGATTAATGATATCCCCCTGAAGATAAAATCTAGTATTGTGTTCGGAAAAAATTTGAAAATACTCAACATATTCTGAATAATATTCATTTGATAAAATTGAAATCTTCAATAAATGCAAATTCACTTTGGTAACATTTTCAATTATTAAAAATTAAAACAATTTACTTTGTTTAAGCCACTAATTTTTATTTTTATTTTAAAACACTCAGCATGTTTCGGGACCAACGATTTTTATTTCCCTATTTATGAGTTTTATTTTATTTTAGTTTTATTTTAGTTATTTATGCCGTTTTCTTTGTTTGTTTTGTTTCTATGACTTTCCAATTTATTCTCTATATCTACGTGTAATTAGTCTCCAGTATACCTTGTATCCTCCTGAAGAAGGGACCGTTGGTCCCGAAACATGTTGAGTGTTTTAAAATAAACGTAGTGGTTTAAACAAAGTGAATTGTTTTAATTTTTTATAATTATAAAATTGAATTATAACTCCATAATAAACCGAGTTATTGACACCTTTGACATGGCTTTTGCAGATTGTGACATTTTTTTTTAAGTATTGAGCAGTTTATTAATTTTGTTAGGTTAGGTTAGGTTATTCATGTCATAATTATATGTATTTGATTCAATTTGATAAAATTTATACAGAATTTAGTAATAACAAAAAATTATCTTTACAAAAGGGCCAATACCACGGCCAATATCGTGAATTTTCTGTGCTTCGGAAATATATTTTTTTAATTTATTTTAATTATCTATGCTTCTAAAAAAACATCTCTTACATCCTGAAATGTTTAGTAATTTTGCCTGTGTATTATTTATCTGAAGTATATTGCCACCTCCATTAAACCAATAGAGAACTTTCGGTTATCGGTGTCAATAATTACCATGCTCGCTAGCTGGCGTCGCATAACCAGTCGTAGCAACCACACGTTAGCGAATGTGATACATCATTGAAGGCAATTTTCTACGGGTCTCCCTCACACTACCTATCGCAGAAAATACTTGCTCGATTTGCACACCTGCTCCATTGGCGACGAGTCGGGCAATATGTGTTCCCTCGTTGACTCTGTATATTCGTAAAGTGGACTGATTTTCGCACACGTGATTTTATGATACTATATTTATTATATAAAATTATTTTCATCAGTGCCATGGTAAGAACTAACTAACTGTAGTATCTGATCATGCCATGTCTTTCGCGGACGCCCTCTATTCCTGTTGACTTCAACACTCGCCTCACATATTTTCTTAACCATCCTTTCCTCGTTCATACGTTCCACATGACCAAATCATCTCAGCACCCCTTTTTTTTATTCTATTTACCACACTGCAGCTGGCATTACATTCATTTCTAATTTGTTCATTCCTCACTCTATCGACCAAAGATTTTCCACATAAGCGTCTAAGTGACCGCATTTCCACCGCATTCAGACTCCTTTATTCCTTCCTTTGCCAATTCCAGGCTTTACTTCCATACATAAGGGTTGGCACTAGAACGCCATTATGCACCGCTAGTCTTGCTACCTTCGACAGATTCTTATTGGCCATAATCTTTATGGTAAAAACTAAAAAAACGAGTTAGGCAAATATCTAAGGTAGGCAATGATGGTGGGTGCATTCGACCCTGGATTCTGGAATTTTTAGGTCGATGAAACTTTTTTCATCTCAAAATGGTCATTTACATCAAAAAATATTCAGCTTTAAAATATTAAATTAACTTTCAAAAAATTAGACGCCATATTGTTTGTTCAAAATTTTCCAACAAAAAAATGATTTTGAAAATCAGCATTTTTTAAGAGTCCTTGAAAAAATAATTTAAATGTGTTTGCACTGAGATTAATTGATGCTATTTTTTATGTTAATTGTATATTTACTAATAATAAATCATTTACTTTGTATTAGGATATAACTATTTTAAAAAACTATTTCAAAAAACTATTTCAAAAAACTAAAAAAAAATTCATGAACTATATTGGTTGTTTCTAAAAGTGTACCGGTTTCGATACCACTGTGTCGTATTCAGGACGAACGCATAATTTCCGCAATTTAAATTTTCAAAGAATTCAAATGTTAGGTTAGGTCTCATTTGTAGTGGAGGAATGGAGTGGAGTCAAGACATTAAAATGGGGAAATATTATATTTAATAATTCGTTATTAATTAGATACATCAGAGATTAAGTATCGAGTGACTATTTAATTCCTAATTTCATTATCTAGCAAAACAGGAAAACTGCACAAAAATAAACGAAAAACCCATCTGAAACTATTGAATTTTACTTTATTCAATAAAAAAAATATTTAACTTTGAAACACGTAGAAAAAAACAAAGCATTATTCTTTGAGCAATAACCACCCTGCGCATTGCTTGGTACATTCGAGGCTTACCAGGCTTATATACACAGAAACCTGCATATTTATGCACTTTTCTTGTTATAGCCTGACTATCTTTATAGGGGAGGGTTTATGGAACGTGCATTATTAAAGCGATGTTTTCTTCAGCTGGGGGGTTGGGAAAAGAGAAATAAATGCTAAGCAATGATCAATAAACTTTGTTTCATGAAAAATTATTTTATTAGGGAAACCTTATAAAATAATTTTTCACATCACGAGTTCTTTAGAGGAAATGATTATCTTGTTCACTTATGTTGTCGTTATGTCTATCTCTTTAAACGTTAATACAATGTGTTTATATTTCTTTCCAATTAATATGTTAAAAAATTATATACTTTATATACTTCTATAATCTAACATACATTACACAGTTTTATATATTAAAGATGTTATATTTAAAAAGTGGTCAATAAAATTAAAAATATATATTGTAAGTTAAAAAAATAGGGGATATGGTTAATCATTCAATCAATCAATTGATAGAAGTTTCAACAAAAAAATGCTGAGTAATTAATTTAACATTAAATATAATACACGGTGTGTTCATAAAATATTCAACCTTTTTTTTTACTTAACCAAATGAATCACGGAAAACATCTTCAGGTGTAGATGAGCAGGAGCATTCATTCGCATATGTGAATTGTTTCCGGCCTGCAAAAATCGTCAGTCGCGGGCAGTGAAGAAGTGTAGTTAGTCGAGTCGTATAATACTGCATTAAATTTTACCAAAAGTTTGGCGATACCCAAGTCGCAACTATGTATTTACAAGATCTAAAAAACTTTCGGGACAATACTTCGAGCATTTCACGGATACAGGAGTGGTACAACTGCTTCCAGGATGGCTGCACATCAGCAGAAAGCAAACCGGGTCCCGTTAGGCCCTCAACTAACCGAAACAACAATTTGATTGACCAAATATGGACTTGCGGTGCAAGTAGTGATGCCTATATATAATTTTGATCAGGGATTGTGGAGAGTGCCAACCGACTGGAAATGTGGACAGCGACTAGTTGGCAGTTCCATCAGGATAATGCTACCACCCATTCTTCGCATCTGATTCAAACTTTCTTGGCCAAACGCAGCATTCACCTGGTTTGTCAGGGGAATACTGTGTTTGTCACTTACATCATTATAACTAAGTCATAACTGGGTTGCACCTGTGTTGAGTTTGGCCAAATTTTCATTTGATTGTATCATTATTTTATGTACCTACTAGGAATAACCAGTCAACCATGATGGAAAATTAGTGGAGAGTTCATTGTAATAATCGTAATAAAACATAGGATACAACATGGACATAAACAGTAAACTGGAGGAACGACAGCTGAGATAGTACGGGCATATAATACGAAGAATACCAGACCGCACGGTTAAGCAGGCGATGGAGCTTCATCGACAGACATTCAGGGGAAGATCAAAGGATTCCTGGGTGACACGATGCTCCAAAATCCTACAGAGAAACGGCGTGGGTGAAAGCGATACACAGATCCAAAGAAGATACAGCCTGAGAACGAGAAGAGAAGGCCTCAACAGCCTACCTAGGCAATGAGTTGGGATAGTGCAAGGAAGAAGAAGAAGAACAATTATGAAATGTAAATGAAAAATAATTTCATTTGATGCGAAGACTGCGCAAGCTTTGTTTATTTAATGTTGCTACATGTACAGCTCTCAATATGCGACATGAATGAATGTAGGTATGAAAGTTGTGTATGAAAGTTATGATAAAAAACATGTAATAAATAGAAACTGCATTGCGATCAGAAAGAAAAACACCGATAAAATTGAAGTTAAAACTAAAAACAAATAAATTAATGATTGTTTAACTAGTTGGAATTTAAAAATACAAAAGCTTAAAACCTACTTTATTTTTCAAACAAAAATCTCTATTTTGGGGATTAACGTAGAGTATCACCAGAGAATTCTGAAGACATTGTATGTCCAAGATATTTAACATCATTTTTTATGTATTTGGTAATCTCATTGAGGGTTATCGAGGGTGTATTATGACCTGGTAAACATATAAACTAAAAAACAGAACGGGAAGCTTAAGCGGAATGTATCTGAACCGGTACGGTTAAAATCCAATGTCAAAGTTTGTGTAGCGTTTACATGAAGCTTGTTTTATGTAATGATAAAAATTTGAGATACTACATCAGTTTTTTTTTAAATTTTAAATACTGAAAAATATGTGTAAGTATTGGAATCGTGAACCAAAAGATCTTTATTCGTAAGAATTGCTAGGTATTTGATATTTTAAAGTATTTTTTTACCACAATACATTAAACAAAAATTGTTAAAAGGAAAATAAAATTAAATAAATTGAAATGTTTTTCAAAGATTAAGATGTTTTTTAAAAATTGTATAAATAAAATTTTGTTTAGATTAAATTATTCTTCGATTAAATTAGGTCAGTATACCTAATTTTTTACGAAAAATATATCAATTATCCTAATTTCGAATGTCCGTCTGTCTGTCCCCAACTCGCTCGAATAAGGCTGGAAATACAACAGAAATACTGATGACGACTACCTATTGATACAAATGAGGCCCGGGTGCCCGAGTGTGATAAGTTAATCAGCCCGCGGCACAGGTTACACATAAGGGCCATTTTGAATCATTATTATGTCCCGTGATTTTTCACGGGTTTACGGCTAGTATATTAATATTTTTTAAAGAAAAATAACCTATTTACGACTTGGTAATAAAGACAACTCGCATTATTAAGTTAGAGCTTCATAATTACACAAACTCACTATTTGACATATTGTTTTTTCTTATTTTTTTATCGATCCTGGTATAATATTCTTATAAATATGTGTTTTCTTGTAATTGGCCCAAGGCTCTGTATACCAATAACTTTTTTTTCAAGATTTATTAATTATATGTCTGTAAAAAAACCAATAAATGAAAAAATAAATAAAATCTTACTTGTAATGATATATTTATTTTATTTTATTTATTTATTAATGATATACGCCCTGAATTGGGATTTATCATAATGTGTAACATAAAGTGTTCAAATAGCATAGTTATCCAAGCATATTAGCACGAAATTACAAAAAATAAAGAATATCAACAATATAAATGCAAAAAGTAATAAGTAAACAAGAAATAAGAAATATAGAAGGAATACTACCAAGATATGTAAATACAATTAATAAAATATTAGGTACGTAGGCAAAAATATAAAATATAAGCTTAGTTGATTTCTCTTTTGTATGTGTCAAGTGTTCAATATATATGTAAATATATATATATATATATACAAATATACCAACAGAGCTATATTGATTACCTAGGCGATGCAATCTATGTATAGGCGAATTCATAATATGGTTAAAGCGCTGGGCACCTACATAAAATATCTCGCTATTTCTTGAAACCGATCGCCCAGGTACTTGGTAATTAATCATTTTTAATTAATCAGGAGAGAACATGCCGTTAACAATTTTATACAGACAAATTTAATCACTTACACTCATTGAGAAATCATAATTCATATATTATTTGCAGTATAATTTGAGTTAAAAACAATAAATGATTTTTTTAATTAGGTACAGCGAGTTTTGAGTATCTCTTGCATCTTGATTCCTCTGGAATTAATTTGTTATGGAATACTTTTACCTAGCACACATAACAAACAAGTCATACTTTTTTCTCAAGCTTATACTAAATGTTTATTGTATTAATTAATATGTGTATTTATATGATTTTGAGTCACGGCGTTCGAGATAGAATCGTAACATTTTGTCGTTTGTGGCGTTTTAACATCTTCTGGAGGTGCAGTCGTAAAATTTTAATTTGTTAACAAAATTTTATCGACTTGTGTTTACAGATACAGGGGTGTTCACGAAGACCCTTTGCCTGTAGCAAACTCGGTCATTCGGCCCATCTGGGAGCTAATTTAGGGCTATTAAACCGAGATCTGAATACGTAGGGGGTCTGTACACACCAACTTTGAGGTTTGGTGCTGCGTACGTAACACAAGGTGTTCAAAAGTATACAAATATTCATTAAAAATATTAAAAATTATAATTTATTTGGAATATTTTTAATGTTTTTTTTTTATGTTTTTTATATAAAGAAATGCTAAAAATACTTTACGCTCTCTCGAAACCCCTGGTAATATGTCACTTGGGACAACACTATAATAGGATCTAAAACGGCTAAAACCTTAGAAACGTATAGAAATGCCTGGAACAACCGAGAAGCGACGAGGACCTTCCCTTAAACAGGATAAAAATTTAGAATGTACGACAATATCAGCATTCCGATAAAAATACGGAACCACGCCATGGCGCAAGTGCAGCTGTTGTGTTTGACAATCGTTCAGTGCGAAGTCGGCTGCGAGCCGCGAGACGATGCCCAGTGCGGCCAGTCGTGAAGTAATCGAAGCGGTAAATAAAACGAATAATCGAGCAACTTATTGGTGAAATAAACGAGAGCGACTTCTACGTGCGAGAATTGAATATTCTATGAGCGATGAATACATGTTACCCAGTGATAATAAAGAGTTCATATACCAGTGATATATTGCGAAATAGTGTAGATTAAAGAAAAGCGTTAAATCTAAATCGTGTCGAGTGGCTTTGTTCATTGAATCATTGTATTTATTAATAAATTGCTAATTAATTTCAAGTGTTTCCATTCATTATTCTCTAGCCACGACACTTGACAATATTGTAATAGTAGATCCTTGTTTCAGACATATACGGAGACTACTTAATATACTAATCTATGACTAGAAAAGGTCAGTAAAAATGTTTTACATAAACGGACTGCACTTTGTTATTTTGCAGTGATGTGTCATTGATAAATGAAAATAAAATAAAAACACGAAAGATAAAATATACGGAACATTAAAATTAGTTTTCTAACATTTATTAGTTTAATCCAAATGAAACACTTCAAATCAATTTAAAAAAAATATTAATTCGCACTAATAGTCTCACCAGAATATTCCACTTGACTCTGGTACTCTTTTCAATCACACAGATTCACGGTTCTGTCTATTGTCTTCGCTTCAACGATCAATTGCAGCTATCACAACAAAAACTGTCTTAGGTAACGATGCCGTCGGCGCTAACATAAAGAACGTTCTTCTCAAAACTTCTCGTATATTTTCGAGTGTTTTATCAATTTCCAGATTATTGTAAAATCTTCTAGATTGTTTAGAAATATTCGATTATGTGCAATTCTTCTCGATTATACCTACAAGCAAAGGCAGTAATATCTAAAAAAAGTAGGGTTACTAATTTGAAATGTATTGAATTGTAGATTTTATGTATCTATTTCTTCCAAAATTATGTTTCATATAAATTTAAAGCTATGTTTCTTATAGAATCTCGAATTAAGTATATTATAAATTAATAATCCTCGATGACTGCATTATTTTTTTTTTTGCATATGGCATTCCTTTGCCTTTATACCACACATATGATATGAACGAAATTATATAACTACATCAAATCTTGGAAGAGGAAAGAATTGTATTAAATCATTAAACAAATGAATTAAAATATATATCTTTACATTTCTTTGTCTATACTATAACTTGGAAATCGGAAAGAAAAATAATATATGCACTTAAAAGTGAAAAAAAATGTAAAAGCTGTTTGTTTATTTATCTTCTTTTCTAGTTTCAATGATCTGCAGGCAAAACGTCCTTTGCAATGTTCTCATCCCCGTTTGAAAATTAAGGGTATTTTTATTTCGCATTTGGAGCGTTCAGAAGCCATTTTGATTCCCGTAACTCAGGGCACCCTACCGATTCGCCTGGTAATATTTTGAACACAAACGCACCAAGGCTCATTGCTTAATGGCCCGGTGAGGCAGCTCCCCCCGCAGGGCCCACACTTTATCACGGATATCCGACAACTTTGAGTAATTAATTTTTTAACCACCCCACTAATAGGTTTTGAACAAATATAAATGGGAAATAAAAAAGTTTTATTTGCCTTGTTCAGAAATTTCGAGTAAATTTTTGCCGTATTTCGAGTATTATTTGCTCAAATAAGGCGGTTAATTAACTTAATTTAAAATGAGTTAAAGAAATCAATTAGAAAGATATTAATAAATTGAGCGTTGTTTCGTTTACAGAGTGGAAGTTAATGATTAACACAATGATTTATACACAACGTTTTCTTCCACTAATTTGAGTTATATATAAAGAAAGATATTATACGGAAATTTTTTTGTTTGAAACATTTCTTATTGGTTATAAACTGATTTCGCCATGTTGACCATATATTGTTACGTACCTATAACTAGAACTTTTGTGGATTTATTCTTTGTATTTTGTATTTTGATACATTTTCTATTACATATTAACGAAAAGTGATGCAAAGATAAATTCTATCCATTTTTATTTATTTCTGTTTTTTTATGTTTCTTTTACAATTTTTTTATGAATATAAATTTTATTGTGCGATTACAGAACAAAGTTTTACAATTTTTTAAATAATTTAGGCGAATGAAATATAAAGAATAAGCCACAGAAAAAAAGGATTTGTTTATCGGAAAAAAATGGTTACATCCGAATTCAAATTTTCTTAAATGACGAATTGCGATAAGCCATGTTGACCATTTATAATCAACAAAAAATTTTAAGATTTATATATAAAGCAAAGACACCAATTTCCATACCACCCAATTAATTCCCAGGGATGTAGAAAGTAACAAGATAGCCGCTTTACCGCAGAAACACCTCACCGGGATATTTCTGCCTTTGATTTTATACCCCTAGTATACAGTCTTTCGTAAATGAAGAATCTATTATTCAATAGTTATAATTTTTTTGATTATCTTTCTCATTGTTTTATATATGTAGATTAATTTATATCTAAACTTGACTATGTTTCAATATAAGACTTCACATTAAAATAATATAATATTTTCTTCTTCAAAATACCAAAAAAATACAAATAGTTATCTTTTAAATTTATTTTCATATTAAGTAGTTACTTTATTGTTATTAATTTTCCATATCGAATTTTTTCTATATTTCGTTTGTCTATATTTATGATTTTTGAATTTAATTTGTAAGTATATAATTGTTTCCTGACGATGGGGCCGTGGGCTCTGAAACATGTTTTCAATACAAAAGTGGTGAAAGCAAAGTTTATTTCTATTTAAAATATGGTTTACTTTACTTTGTAGTACACAACAATATGAGTTATTTAATTACTACTATAGTTTCGAGAGGAGCAGTCCCTCTCATAATCAGGTATAGATAATAATATAAGTAAAGTAAAACATATTTTAAATTATAATGTTGCACCGCGAAGTGTCTGCCTAATCTTTCAATGATATTTATTTATATTATTTATAATAATAGTTTATTTATTTTTCACATTAACCTGGTACGGTTATGAAATAATTTGTGTCAGATTTATTCAAACCTAAAGTTCTCAAAAGAAAATCACATAACCCAGTCGAATACACTCGATATTCATACAAGAAAAAAAATGTATTTCTTATTTTGCGCTAGGCGGGAATTGAACTGTCCTCGTAAACTTTTTTTACTTCACCGCAGCCTGTCCCCACTCCGTTAACCGAGCATATTCTAAAAATGTATATTGAAAAATATATAAAGGATCCAATGAATATGTTAGATCTATATATGGCCACATCAGATATTGAATTGGCAATGTGGTTTACAAATACGTCTAGAAGAAATACCCTAATGTCTACGTAATACATTTCTTATATTTAAAACATTGTTTAGTTTACATTTATTTTACCTATGGTTATCGAGAAATTTGCTTATTATTTAAGGTAGCTATTTTCACGGGATTATTTTTCGTTGTCTATTCTTTAAAATTGCTTAGAGATCAAACGGCTACAAAGATGCATTCCTACAAAGGAGCAAAGGGTAAAGTACTAAGGGAAAATGCAGAAAATTGCCCGTTAGGAATATGTAAACATCAAGAGAACATTCCACAGGTGTAGAGACACACATGTTTGTATATCTATGAGAATGTTTATTTTGTGGTCTTTAAATGAAAAAATCATTAATTAAACCATATTTTTATATGTTGGTATGTTCTAAGAACATTCTTACTGAATTTCGTCCCCAGAGGGACGATTAATTAATTAAGATAAATTTTAGAAGTATCACAGAGACGAAGCTATGAATATAAGAAACGTGTGTGGAAGTCTTTTTATGCGATGGCCCAGGGCTTACAACCTGTACGAGCTGGCTAAAGTGATCACTCTACACACTGCAACGTTCACCAATTCCATCGCAAGAACATCCACACATTATCAAATTTTGAAAGTTATATGTATGTTCAAATCTGAGAATCTCGAGTATACATTAAAAAGTATACAGCTTATTACTATATTTAAAAAAATATTGATGTATCATTACCAGCTACGACAATCTATGTAGGTATATGAGAAAAGACTACTGATGTCTCTAACATAGTCTATTCAAATAAACGAAAGATTTTCAGATTTGAACATATAAGTATTTAACTTTCAAAATTTGATGATGTGTGGATGTTTCCACGATGAAATCGCTTAAAATTGCATTGTGTAGTGATCACTTAAGTCAGCTCATACAGGTTGTAAGTTCTGGGCCACCGTAATAAAAGACTTTCGCATACGTTTCCTTATACCAATGGCTTCGTCTCTGTGAGACTTCTATAATTTATCTTTATCATTGATTAAATTCATTTCATGCGTACATTTTATAATAACAACCACTTGGAAGCACACCGCGTTATTTTCGTATATAATTTAACTATAATCTTGCTTACATTTCAATGAAAACTTGTTTACCTTTGACAAGAATAAATAATATGTCCATTTACGATCAGTTTTTTACGAGCCTGCGTTTATTCATTAAATTTGTTCCATTCAAATTCGTTTCTCTCTTTGTAAATTAAAAATATTTTTTGATTTATTTTCATATTTTGCGAAGGTAGCCGTATCGGAGTATTTTATTTATTTATGAATTGTGGCGTAAAGATGCAAAACCGCCACTATCCATATGAATCCCATAGGTTACAATTTATGTATTTACATCAGAAATTAACAAAATGGAGAAAATGCTACATATCCTTTATGAGTACCAAAATAGACGCTGATTTTGTCTGCTGACAAAATTTTTAGTAGAATAATTAGGAGTAGGTAAGATATTATGATATTTTCAGTCTTCTAGGCTCCTTGTTATGAGTACAAGCTTTCTAATCAATGTTTCGGATACCATTGAAGGTTTCATCTTCAGGATTGGTGGGATGCTGTGAGTGTTGACATGATGTTTGACGTTAAGTGTTTGCTTATGATACCGAGTCGTAAACAGGGTATATATCGAGATTTGATAAAATATATAGGTACATGTTCATGATGAAGACATTTATTAGTATATAGATCCGCCGTGAAATGGAGATGAAACGCTGTGAAATAAAGTCTTTATTTTTAAAATTGATTGTAAAAACCTTGCAGTGCATTTTAAAAATTTAATAAATACTTTTATTTTTTGATTAGGTATATACATTTATTTGACGGGTTTGTGTTTAATTTAATCTAAATTCTTTATTACCCTGACAAAGGAAAATATTATTTTAGAATTCGACAGGATAAATATTATATTGTAAATAGACTCAAATTAATTAACCCGGAAACAAAGTAAATAATAATAATGATTAAAATTTCATTAAAAGATCTTACAATCATTAGAAAATACTTAATAAAAAATATAACGGTATTTATAATTTGATTGTTCCGTCCAACACTATTTATTAATTATTTATCTTTATTGTTTCCGAAGATTCTTTGTCTAGAAATCCCTTCTTGGATCTAAGAAAAGCTTTTACAGGGAGAAATAATACTAAATTAAAATACCTGAGTGAAGTCAAACAATAAATATGGGTGTATAAACAATCTCTTGCTATTTAATGTATTGAGTGGAGTCTTCATTTTCTCTGGTACTCAAAACACTCAATTATTCTGAATAACGACGCTCTTGAAAATTTGTTTAAATTTATATTACGAAGCTTTTTGAGCTTTTCCACCCGATGTAAAATATATGTAAATATATGATTTTCAACGCACTGATACACATAATACTAGAGATTTCGCATTGTTATGGAAAAATTAGATTCCATAAAAATCATTATTATTCAGCTAACTCTTGGCAGACAAAGATTGACTACTTAATAGCTGATCATCATCCCGACAGATAAAAAAGATAGAAGGCCACACTCTACTGTCCTGGCACCCTTCTCTTGCGTCGTCTACTTTCATGCATCTTCTCATGTACGCTTTTTGGTTGATGGAGGCCGACATAAATGAGATAGCAGATAATGTGAGGATATATCTTAGGTAGGTAGCAGATAGTACCTACAGGAAAATTATGTATACAATTTCAAGTAACTTGTTGCTGTAGTGGTCATGACGCTTTCCTAGTGTTCTAGTAGTCGGTGGTTCAACTCCCATTCCAGAACATTAACAAGTCAGTCTTATTTTCATAGCACAGGCTTTTGGCTTAGTTTGAAAATAATTAGAATATTCATTCGACTCATTCCGTGTTGTCATCTCTATTTGTTTTGTATAACAAATAACAATGTCGTAAATCTACTGCATACTTTAATTGATATTAAATTTTAAATAAAAAAAATTATACGTAAATACTTGAGCTTACGTATTTATTAAACAGGTTTTGGAAACAATTATTTCTTTCATAATAATGATAAACAACTAATCAAAAACATAAAAAGATTGATGATTTTGATTACTTTCTTATCACTCCAATGGAAGTAATAATCGATTCTTAAACTCATTGGATAAATATGTAAACTCAAGTAGTTTAATAAATCAAATTGTTAATTTCTATAAAATGAATAAAAATTAGGTACTTATTCATTTTAATAGAAATAAACATAATATAATAGAAATAAACTTTGTAAATTATCTGTATAAAATAAAATGCTCACCATTTAGAAACGCAGCTTTACAATTGAATATGTGGAAAAATTCTGAATATTTCGTCCAAAGAAAGTTATGGATATATTTTTTCTTTGTGAAATATTATTTTCTTCAGTAACACAGCAAAATAATAAAAATCACCAGTTTTATTAAAAAATAAAATTTGATGCAGGAACACTTACCGCGTACCTTGAATTTATAGCGTTATTATATGAGTACATATATGGTCAAAGCTACTCTGAAGAAACACCAAAATTTTATTCTACTAAACCCTAATAAAGTCTGTCCTGACATATGCTTCTGAAATCTGGGTAATAAAAATAAAAATGTAATATAAATATGAAAAATATAAAATAAAAATATAATATAAAAATATAATATATAATAAAAAAAAATAAAAATAAAAAAGTAATAAAAATCGTAAAGGGATCCATTGCAGCATTTGAGAGAAGGATCCTCAGGATAGTCTATGGTCCTTTGAGAGATCATAATCGTTGGCGTCGATACAGTAGAGAGCTGTATGATATACATGTATATGGGAGGCTAGAGATGGGCTGGTCACATGATCAGAATGGACGACGATAACCCTGTAAAATGCCTCACAGTCTCCACACCACGAGGCCGAAGAAAATCAGGAAGGCCCTAACTGCAATGGATGGACTCTCTAAGCGCCGATACATCCATATTACGAATACCAAACTGGAAGATAAATGCAACAGATTAGAATGGATGAGACTTCTAGCCGAGGCCCACCCAGAGCTGTTGAGCTTTTAATGATGATGATGCGGGAGTATTGATTTCATTCATGATGAAGAAAGCAATGGAAACATTTTTTTTGTAATTTAAAATTTTCTTCAATAACACAGCAAAATAATGAAAATCATCAATTTCATTAAAAATATATAATTTAATACACAAACAGTTACTATGTATCAAGCTACCTTGAATTTATACCGATAGGTACTGTGGGAGTTTGGAGTTCACTCAAAGATATTTTCTTCTGTATCTTGCTGTAGGCTATATTCTTGTAAATTCAATGAAAATCAATATTTCGTTTATCGATATGGGTTTAAATATGATAGAAGGCACAGAAAATATTTGAATAATCCAAAAAATAAAATAACCACAGAAGTATGGACAAAATATACCAGATACCTTTAGAAAAACTAATTTTATGACTAGTGTAGGTTTTTGCAGAATAAAACTCTTGTATGTAATTGATTTATTTACCTTTTTTAAAAAAAATGGCCATTATCAACATTTTATTCGGAATCTTAATGGAGTTGTAGCTTGCGTATATTATTTATTTAATATTTCTGGTACGATTTGCTCTAGCAGACCAGCTAGTGCGCACATATCTTATTTTTTGCCATTTTCTTCAGTGACATCTATTTTCCAGTAGAAAGCAACCGGTTTTATTGAGTGCAATGTTTCTCGGATTTTTATTGAAAATTTCAAAATGCCACTAGAATTCTGAGTCTGTTTTTATATACACAACCATTTTAGAATGTTTACGGTTCGCAAGGAAAATAAATTTTGTAAATATTATAAGCTTATAAAATATAATAATAACAACATACTTTAAATGCAAACATTAAACTCGTTTAAAAAAAAAAATTTTTTTCGAAAAAAACTTGTAACCCATGGAAATATAATATAAATGATATAAAATGATGTTAAATCAAGATAAAACATGGAAATTATAATAGAACAGGTATGAAAATTATAGATCACATGTATCTATATATAATATAGATATATATATATATATATATATAGATATATATATATATATATATATAGCTATATAAGGCAAGCAAGTACACATAATACTCTAAACACCGTCTAGACAGAAAATGGTTATTTTAGTTATGTAGATATGCACAGCATACAACGTGCCTTTGGAATAAAAGGCATCTGAAGTTTGGTTTAAAAGTTGTCTTTATTTATTTAAAATTTAATAAAGAATGTCTTATTTTAAAAATTCATTTTTCGAATAATTTAGCGTGAGGTTGGCTTATTATAAATTTGTTTTTTAGTCACCTCCTAAACTATAAAAAATTGTGCCATGTTTGTAAAATAGTTTAAAGAGAGAATATGTGACAAATTTTTCTTCAAAAATAAAGTTAATTTTTGTCGAAAGTCTTGTGAAAAAAGAACTGTGAATCTCTTCCTATCAACGCAGTGCTTTGGTGATGATAATGTAATGCATGATCTCAATAATATTTTTTTTGTCAATTTAAAATCATTTAAAATATTACGAAGCGCCTTATAGAGCTTTTAAGCCCTCGAACCACCTTGTACAAGAGGATGACGATATTACATACGCATTTAAGGATACATTCGATATTATGAAATAGCTCGCCACTACTTCTTGAATCAATTTTATTAAATCTGCTGATGATGTAACATACCAATGTTCAATCCAAACATTTGACTGCCTCGTGTATTGGATTTAAAACCACAAATTATTAACGACGAGATTACTCGACAGCCATCAGTCACGTTTCATATAAGCCGAGATTTTAGAGTAATTGAGCCTTGTACATGTAGCCAAATCAAATGTGTGCACAATTATTTATTTTTTCCATTTTCATCATCACCTTTCACACATTTCACCACTTCTATTGCCTTCCCATATATTAGAGTGGTCTGAGAGTGCGCGATTGATAAAAGAGCGCACTAGAAAAACTTCATTTTAGAATGAAGACTTCAAAACGCACACGTTCACCAATATATAAAGACATCAAAGTGTACTCTTTATTTGTTATAAGTACCGAAACATTACGCACTTCATCTACTCCAATGAACTACATGAAGTGACCTACTTGTAGTACTACAAAATTGTGCATATAGCTAAAAATTGTTTTCTACTTCAATGAATTACTACTTCAAAACTGTACTATTACAAACTACAATCGCCAAAAACAATCGGCCGTTTTGTCCACATCAAATTCTCCAAAAATTATTTCTGATGGGGGATAAGATTTCTAAAAGTCGTCATCAACTTCCCAAAAAATAAAATCTATCGAGGGGTGGGATTTCATAAGATCGTTTTAGCTACATCAATTTTTCAAAAAGTTTAATCTGACGGGCAGAGATAAGACTTCAAAAGGTTTTGTCTATATCGAATCTGCCAAAAATGTTCACATACTGAAATTGGTATGTGTTTGAAGTGTGAATTTTGAAATGTGAAGTGTGCAGTCTGAAGTGCGCAGTTTGAAGACTACACTTCAATTAAAAATGTGAAGTGTGCACTTCAGTGTAATGAAGTACTACATTGAAGTACTCAGTACAAATAAAACCCATCACTAGTGAGCACCATTCATAATACGCGCGCTAGATGTAATTTTTTGCGAACTTTAAATAATTCCTAACTGTCATTTGAACCTAAAGAAAACATGCTGCTGCGCATCGTAAAAAAACCCGGAAAGACTCAATAATATATTATTAATTTAATTTCCCATAAACCACAAAAAACTTCAGCATAAATAGATTTTGAGTATTATTCCTTGCGTACTTGTAGATTACGCCTCTCTTATTTGCTTGCCATACGTTACGCTTAACTTGGAACTTGAAAATACATAAGGTCTCGATTGGTCACTAGTACACTGGTATAGAGTAAGATAAGTTTTCATAAAATTATACGTTCGTTTATGATGAAATGGTCTATTATTTTTCGACATCGATAGTGTAAATCAACGCAGAAAGCATCCAACGGCACCGCAATTCCCAAATTCTAGCAGAGATAGTACCACTCAAATAGCGTACTTAAAAGTCATCGAAGTGGTTTTGTCGAGAGGGAATAAAGGGTGATAAAGAAAATATATATATGAGGTGAGTATTGAAGAGAACATGAGAATATTGCGGTAGTAAAAGACGTGGCATTATTAGATAAACAGGATTGCAGTATTGCCTGTTAAAAGCTTCGGCAATGAGAAGATGCATGGCTGTGGTCAAACTAAAAATGGTGAGCCAGGATAGAAGAGTATGGCGTATCCTACCTGTCCAGTGGGGAATCATTATGATTTTTAAGTTTTTATTTAGTTAGCGTGATCAAATAAAAATTTTAAAAATATTTTGAATTTGTTCAAATCTTTCAGAACAGTGCTGGTTTTCTTGTCACAGAGAAATTATTAATAAATTAATGTATAATATAGATGTCTTACAGAGACGAAACTGTATTTTATTTATGGGAAAATAGGTATACGCATGGTATACTCTATCATGGGTGGAAATGGCGAACGTTACATTGTGTAAAGTGATCACTTAAGCCAACCATACGATAGGTCGTAAGTCCTATGTACACCTAAAAGACTTCTATACCTATTTTCCCATAAATAAAATACAGTTAAGTCACTGTGAGACAACTATAACATACATTAAAAATTTTAAGTTTTTATTTAGTTCAAATAAACATAGTATTAAATCAGCGAGAATTTCAAGTGCGAACTAGGGATGGGCGTGATGGGCTAAATCATTTTTTTAACCGTGATTGTGTAATCGTTTTTTTTTCTATTTGACGGGCAATCCATCTTTACACTAGACAATATTCGAATACCAATCGCATAATTACGTGTACGGTTAAAAAAACGGTTTAGCCCATCACTATGAGTACTGTGTTTGTGCTAGCTGCTTATACATGAGTGTAGCATTTTTTTCGCTAGTTGGGAACCTGCCTTTTATAAAAACGATGAATAAATGTACGTTCGGCCTTAGCGAAAATCGCCGCCTGGAGTAAACGTGAATTTTCTAGTAGCGACTAGTAATTCTAGTCGGAAATTAAAAGTTATCGCGTAATATTCCTTTATTTTACGGCACGAGATGCAAGCGGACTTGGTTTTAATGAAATATTGGTACAGAGGCACTAAAGAGCTTTGCACCGTCTAGGGAAATAGTCTACGAAACTTATTACTAACATAGGTAGCAAAACTTTTGACCTTTGCGATATTGTGCATATAAAAGAAGACGCTTATAGATAAGTAAACTTTTTATAATAAAATTTTCCAATGTTGCTACAGGGTGTTTGAAAATAAATTAATCCTGATCCAATGGTGTGAATATTTTATTTCATATTATAAAAAATATTAATAATATGATATATTAATTCACAATGAATCAATATTTCAAATTAAACAAGATAAAATGGTAATAAATGAAAATTACATTTTTTATTGTAAAAAATTAAGAAATATCGTAGAAAATTAAATGGAGAAATATAATTTCGCGAACTAAAAATAAAAATTGGTAAAAAGAATATGTATTTATTATAATTGTACCTAATATTAAAATTGAAAAAATAAAAACACAAACAAAAAAAAATTAGAACAAAAAATATGCAAGAAAGAGAATGAGTAATCTTTTGGTATCTTTTATTTCCAGTATATTTATTAAGCAAAAAAATTGAAAGAAAAACAGTTAAATTTTTAGGTGCATGAAACAATCAAATAATTTTAAAAATATTAAAAAAAAACAAAATACAATTAAAAAATAAAAGAAGTATCTCGGACATATTACGAGGGGACCAATATTTAGTCGGAATCAACTAATCATCCAGGGGAAAATAAGTGGTAAAAGAAGCGTAGGAAGGCACCGCATCTTAGGGCTGCGTAACTTGAGGGGCTGGTATAAGTGTAACTTGACTGAGTTGTTCCGTGCGGTGGTAAATAAAACTGTAATCGGCAGAATGACCATTTTACCATATAAAGTTTTTATTATACGGCAAATTTTACCATATAAAGGTTAGGTAGATTAAAATTTGTTTTCCTTTGTCCTCCGCGAGTTTGTCAGGGTGTCTCTAAAAGTATATGTCTCTACCTATTGATCTCGAAGAAAAGGCGAGAGCGAAGCTAGCTATGAATCATTGCATGTATGCTTTGCAGAATGTCGCAACCAGTAAATATCCGTCTTTACTGAAAATATTTGAGATGGGAGATAAATATCCCACCCACGGACATGTAGGATTAGGAAAATTTGGCGTGGTGGTATATTCTATGAACAAATTCAAATAACTATTAGTTGTCCGCTGAACTTTGGGGTTTTCCTAAATAAATAAATCATGGGTAAATAACGTAAATATTTATTATTCACTATTCATACTTAGTAGCTGATTCCATAGAAACATACATATTTTGTTCAATTTCGTGTAAATCGGTGCGACGCTAACAATGCTATACAAATTTGATCAATGATGGCTTTGGAAACAAAGTCAAATGTATCTAGAGTTATTTAAACAATGTTACTTAAATAAACTATCGGTGACCCAACAAAGCCGCGCTCGACAAAGTCGGGATGAGAAAGCCGCGCCGACAAAACTACGAAATAAAAATAAGGTTATCTTAGGTTTGTTCGGTTAAGTTCTATATTGTTTTTTTTGTATTGGTATTATTAATTATCCAGATATAGCTACGTTTCTGAAGAAATTATAATAATTAAAAATTATTTTTAACCGCGCAGCAATATTTACGTGGCTTTGTCGTCGCGGCATGGTGGAGATAGTTTTGCGCAGGATGGTTTTGTGTGGTTAGACTTTGCAGCTTTGTTGGCGCGTGTTTGTCGGGGTGCCCAATTTTATGTGATAAGCAAAATAAACGACATCTAATACTTATCGATACTTTTGTTTACATAAGTAATTTTCATACATTTTTAATGTTAACTTTGGATATTATTTTTTTTTTTTTAAAATATCACGTCACATGCGTCGATTTTTTTGGTCATGGCACTCAAATAATGTTTTTTTGTTTTTTTTTACGCTTCAACAGGCCAAGAGGCCCAATTACAGAAGCGTAAAACATTACAATATTTACTATTCTTGAACTATTTTTTACACTTTTATGCCTTATTTCAATGTTTATTTCATGGATGTACTTTCTAATAATTTTATTTAAAATAATTTAAATATCCTTAATATAAAACTTTTTGTTTTTAAATGTTCAATAATAAAAATACACTTTTACAATAAATATAAACTTCATTAATGAAATACATTTATACTATTATTCAAATTTAAAAATGAAAACGATATTTTTATCTAAGAACAAGATTTTGTCGCCTATAGATAGCACATTTTTATGTAAATAAATGGTTTATATAATTAATTATACTGAAGTCTTAACCCAGTAATAAAAGATTTATTGTGTATTTTATATATAAATTTGTAACTGATTAAGGAATTTTTCATGCGTTTATTGTATTATAGTGGCATGGGTACAAGTATCGAAGAACCTTGAAGCGGATAAAAAAATATATTAAATAAACACAATGAAACCAAATTGCAAAATTATATAGCTATTATATAATTAATTTATTATTTTTACTAATTAAAAACAATGTTTTCACTTCCTATCAATTTTTAAGCAGTTTATAAATTTAAAAATATGAGATTCACTCACTGAATCAAGAATTTTTTAATCACCGGTGACTTTGGAGAGAAAATGGGTTTTATACCAAAAAATAACTTTTTTTGCCCTTTACTCGGCTGTGCCATTCACACAAGATGTAGGTAGTCAAATTTAGTATACGACCCCTGAAAGCATTGCCACAACTTTAAGATTGAAACATATTCTACATATACTCATTGTATCTTATTTTATTTGGCAATAGTTTCACGTATTTTCATATTTGTAATATATTTCTTTCACACAGATTACATGGCTGACGAAACTGAATCTTAACGCGATTTTGCGGTAGTTAAGCTTTTCTACGTAAAGTTGAATGTTGCGTAAGTTTAAACCATCATCCATGAAAAATTTATTATTATTTCTTGTAAATTAGTAAACGTATCGTCTGTTAACCGATACATTTACTAACTTTACAATATAATTCTATTATTTTTGACTTTTAGACTTTGGTCTTAAATGTGAACGCGCCAGGTATGCTGGCGGTAGTGGAGGAATGATAATTTTGACTCAAGGCATTAACAAAATAATTTACAATATTAAGAAAAATTTTAGAGACAAAATCACGATTTTTCCTACTGCTGGATTTTCTTAAAAATTGAATAGGTATGCTGGAAGATTAAAATTTTTATTTCTTATTCAGCACAAAATGAAACTTGTGAAACTATGCTATTTTATTTACAGAAACCTGATTTTTTCTCAACATATTAATTATTATGGAGCTTCACGGCAAAACAAAAATATCCTAGTGAGGTGAACGAAAGAATAAACTGTTCAATAACAGTGAACGGATTATACTAAGATGTATCTCTGTACGTAACCAAAAACAGCTTTATTAATATTAAATTTGAATAAATCCCAACTCCCGAAAAACCAACCTCTCTCAAAACCTTTTAAATCCTCAGGAAGGCTTAAGAATAAAAGATAAATTAATTACACAGATAATGTCAGCATTTTTATTCCTACGTTTAGTTCAATTAATATGTTTATCCATATTTATGAGATTTTCAGACTTAGCCTCCATACTAATTTGAATTTGAAAGCGCCGAGCTAGTAAATATTTCTTACTAATTAAGATAACAAGTAAGCGCAAGAGATATATTTTAATTGACTTTAAATAACACTTTTCAACATTAATGAATATTTATATGTAATTATTTAAACAGTTTTTTTTTCAAATTAATTTTTACAGTGTTATATTAAAAAAAATTAATTTATTAAAAAAAAATTATATTGCCTAGTAATATTTTAAATATAATCTAATAATCTTTTATGTACATATTTTATTTGCTGAAAAAAACATTTTAAATATTAGAACATCAGGCAAATGATTACAATTGTTTTCAAAATTCAATGATTTACCAGCCATTTTGGACATTTAAAAATAATTAAAAGTGCCAAATACAAATTATGCCATATGGATGTGTACACATATGCTGTGCGAGTACTTCTATTTAATAAATGATGCATAGTCTGAGAGCGCTTTGCTCAGTTTGAAAAATAGTGACAATATCGATGTGACATACAATCTGTGTGCGCTTATTTTGTTTGAAAAATGCTATCTGTACACATAAAAATAAAACAAAGTGCATGGATGGAGATAGAGAATGATATATCATTGGTTGAATGTACGTACGTGCGCGGAGGGAATGCGAAATGGCATGTATCACAGAAATAATAAAAACTCTTTATGGGCTACTGAAACCAATATTACACATATTCTCATGCAGTGACATTTTTGCTCAAAAATATCTATAAAGTAACATGTCTCGTACCAACATATATTAAAAAAATGCTATATATAATTAATAAAACCAAGTGCATTTTTTGAATTGTAACGATATATTATATTAAGTGCCTTTAATTTTATTTTACTTTATTTTATTTTATTATTATTTTATTAAATCCCAAAAGAAAATATACAAAATATAATATATATTTCAAACATTATATGTACATTAAATCCTATAAAGGTATATATATACATATATATACTTATGTACAGGTATAGGTATATATTAATAGCTTATAAAATAGTGACTCGAGTGATAGTTGTATGATGATTACAATATACATTTATAGGATTATCAGATGTTCTTGTGTTTCGATTATCCATTTTTTTATTTTGTTTTTAGTTGACTTGCTTACTTCGGTTACAATTTTTAGTTCGGTGGATAATAGATTGAAGTATTTAGTAGCTGTATATAAGAAACTTTTACAGTACAATGTTTTAGTAATTTTGGGCCCTTGTATTAATTTATGTCTGGATCTACCATCATAGTTATTAAATTTTTTAATAAATTTATTGAAATAATATTTCAAATTATCTAGTACAAACTGTTGTCTAACATTTAATACAAAACCTTGCCCTAATACTATTTTTTTGAATATTCTCTTTTGCATGTCGAATATTGGTTTGATAGCTCTTTTGTGGCCACCGCCCCATGAAATGATGCCATAGTTAATTGTACTTTGTTTGGTATAATTATTGTATTTTATTTTAATTAATTATAAAAAGTTATCAATATTTCGTTATGCCTTGGTAAAATTTATTCGTAAATATTAATTTCCCATATTTTCTTTTTATATATATATTTTTTTAATATAACATATATTAAAGTTTTATTACATTTTTTTCTAGCGTATTAAACGAATAAGGATACATAAATATTATTTTTCTACACACCATTCCAAAAATGATGATTTAAAGGTTAAGGAACGCCTTTAGATCGTAATTTTCAGTACAAAATAACACTTTTAAAGCGTACCTTAAACTTTAAATCATCATATGTTATGCTTGGAGTGGGATTGATTATTTTCTTCTATAGTAATGGATACAAATGGTGTTTAAATAACATAATAACTTAATAATCAAAATATTTTTAAATTTGCTGATTCTAGTTTTCTCGCGGACATGTGTGAGGTAATATCCATGAATCATAGAGAAATCTCGCTTTCGCCTAGTATAATGCTATCATGTCTAGTACTGTGCCACTACCGAAGTGTAATGCGTTATATATATAATATTTTTTCAACCGATGACATTATAATGGACGCACATGATCGATCTGCCACTGGGAACAATTCATCACGCCAGAGTGGAACCCAACAATGTCCAAAATGGCGGTTGTTTGTAATTCGAAACGGGATAATGGACAATACGAACAGAATAGTTTCCTAGCTTTTTTACTCTGATTATGTTTATTCAGCGGGAACCCCTGTAAAATAAGTCATACTCTTTTGTAACTGCGTTAGAAAATTTCGTCACCTATTTTATAGTACCCTATTTACCATGTCTCTTATTTTCATAGGAAAACAATACCAATCGATACCAAAAAAATATTTTTGTTTGCATTATTTTTTGCATTATTTGAGTTAAGCATCCGGCTATAGATTCAGAAACTTAGTTGCACAGGTATTATTTAAAAAAATATGTATAATCCAGCCAAAAGCCATCTGTTAAATGGCATTCAACATCAATCATAAGAATCGATAATCAAATCATGCATTAACTATTAGAGAGTTCACGTTTATTGATGGAAATCCATAGATAAAATGCTTAAACAACAGAAAGAAAAAGAAACAGAAGTCAATGTGAAGTCTCGTAATTATCGAACAACACAACAAATCTTCTTGTTAGTTAAAAGTTAATAATTTCAATACAATATGAGTAGAAAATCTAAATTCGAAAAAATACATTACAAAGAATGTAATATTCTATGCGATCCACCGTAAGTTTTTAGAAGCCAATAATTTTTAAACTTAACTAAGAAGATGATAATGGTGCATCTAAAATGAAGCCTATAAGAGCGTGAGTGCCATTATTTCATTCATGCCATTCTTTTATTTTGCTAATCTCTCCTTGACGGTGGTACCGACAGCGTGCGTGACTTAACTACATGTGACTTTTTAAAATAATAATAAAAAAATAAAAATCCTGAAATCTTGCTACACAGCAGTTAAAATATTTTGAGTATTTTATTCCTTGATGACTTGCTTATGTGCTTCACTTTCTTTTGCTTGCCATCCTAATACACACATACACGTACACAGCGACACTTTTCAGAACTTGAAGAAGTTGTTAGTACATAGAGGTGGACTTGACAGCTCAATGAAATGTGATACATAAAATGCCTTGGTACCGACTAAGATCGATTATCCGGTTTTTTGAATGTTTAAAAAACAAAAAAAAAAAACGTTTGTCAAGTTAAGCATTTAGTTGGAATACCTAGTACATAATTTTGTAACCGAATTAAATTTTATTGAAACAATTGGATGGGATATGCAAAGTTCAGTTCATTTTGCTAATTATTGAAAAAAAAATGACAAAAAGAAATATTTTTTTTATATCTAAGGTGCCAAGTACCAGATAATTTCAGATATAATTATTTTATTTTTTGAATTGGTTGAGCAACTTTGTAGATAGACATTAAATTTTTTTTTTATTATTTGTTTGAATCTACTTATATATTTATTAATTACACCTACATATTTCTTAAAAACCTTTCCATCGTCAGGGTGTTTTATATATTATGTCAAATCAAAATATCTTTTGATGATGTCTTTTGTTTTGGTTGTCTAAATAATTTAAGAAATTATTTTTAAATATTATTGCTGAAGTTTTTGATTACACAAGATTATTGGAAAAATTTAATTGATTATTAATAATATTTTGTTTACTTTTATATGCTTTAAACATTATTAATAATCACTAAAATTTAACTACTAGTCCAATTCTAAAAAAATTTCCGATAATTTTGTGTAGTCAAGAACTTGAATAATATTTAAAAAATATTTTTTAATTATTTAGAAAAACAAAAAAAGTCATCATTAATTATGGTATTTTGACATATGTAAAACACCCTGATGATGGAAAGGTTTTTTCGAAACATGTAAGTGTAATTAATAAATATATAAGTAGATTAAAACAAATAATAAAATTATTTTTTTTATAATATTTTAATCGATTTGTACAATAATTATTCCATAAATCTGATTTAAGCATGGTACAAGGATAATAAATACGATTTATTTAAACTCATTAAAGCTTTATGGCAGCTTAACATCTGATTAATTTTATAAAATCGCCCAATATTGATAAATGACATAAATATTTAAATAGACGCTTATCATTATTATAAATGATTCTCTCTCAAATTTATTAAATTAATTTGGATGGGTAAATTAGAGATTATAATTATAATATAATAATTATTATTGAATTCAAATATTGAGGTATAAAATAACTGAATGAAAAAGTATTTTGTGTGTAAAATGAAAACGAAATAGAAATGACTCATTATACCCATTTCCCATTATAAACAAAAAATTCAAAAACTATGGCCCAAATACAGAGCCGATACTTAAATGATTTAAATGTTAAAGTATACCTTAAAAGTGTAAATTTGTACTGCGAATTATGCGTATTTTAACCTTTAAATTATTAATTATTGGCTTTGTATTTGGGCCAATGACTTGTAAAAAAAATCGTCCTTGTACTCATCTACGTGGTAGAAGTTTTACTTAAAAACTAAAATAAAGACAGAATGATATATATTAAATGACTCTCGAATATATACAATTTTGTCATTATTATGTTATAACGCCCGAACTATTGAGTTGTTAAAATCTACACTGATCATTATTGATTATTTAACTGAGTTTAGTGAAGAGTATAAAAAATCATACTTACAGAAATGTGACCTTCAATATTAAAAATATTTGGGACAACCAAAAACGATCGAAACATTCGCGAACTCGCAAGTAAACAGAACTCAATACGGCTTTAAATTTAAATTATCAAGACGTTGTTCCTTCTAAAAAAAATTAATGTGTCTACTTACTTCCAAGTTTTATCGATTTTCGGCCTAAAACGGTTCCGTATTCAAAATTTTCTAAACCATACAACTTTGAAAGCCGCGTTAAATGTTGAATGAATGAGTGTGGTTGTTGATTTGAAAACGAATATTGACAATAACGTCATTTTTGCAATAAATAATTTATCTAATATCAATTTCAATCATTTTTAGCATGGTGACAAATAAAAACATTCTTAAAAACATTGCTAATAATATGAAATATGAAAATCTGTATGACAAGCCCATTTTTCCATTTCGATCACACAGCTAAAAGCGTAATTTAATAAACAGCTTAAGACCAGCGCCACACTGCGCGGATTTTCCATCGCGTGAAATCGCAAAATCAAATGGGTCGACTGATCGTCCGCGTAGTGTGTTTGATAAGCGCATATTGTTTGGAAAGAAATGTAGCGGCATTCCGCGACCAAAAAGACGTGGCGGAAAATCCGCGTAGTGTAGCGCCGACAATAATTTTCAATTCAATAACCAATCATTCGTCAGATTTTGAATTAGGCATCTTTATTATGATTGCGCTAGATCTGCATCGAGTAATACTGTGTTTCTCCATTGCCAGCTTAACCCGGGAGCAGTGGTATCTTCAGGACGTACATCGTTAGTGGCGCGTAGAGGGTTTCGCTCATGTTTCTTTAATTGGACATCTTTTTGTTACATTTGCTTTTTATAGAATAATTTTTAGGTATGATAAATGAAACACTTCTTCGTCATAAATGTCAAAATTTATTACCAAATTTGGAATAAAATTATTTAAAGGTGAAAAAAAAAATCAAAAACGGAAAAAAAATTCTTTACTATTCGTGGAGTTTTTTAAGGTGTGTTACTTTTGAAACATATGGAACAAAAATATTTAATATATTCGTTGCACAGTGATTTTTCACACAAATAACATCCATTTTGGCAGCTTTTTTTCTTCCAGGGCAGATTCTAACATATTCCATGAAGATTGTGTTAATTACGTCTGCCTTTGGTGTACGGTTTTATCAACTGAATTTGGAATATTGGAGTTAATAATATATTCTTCGTCCAGCCATGAAGCGATAGTGCTGACTACATCCTCTTAATTTGTCAGGTATATAATTTGTCGAGAAGTCGATGGCTGTGAATCCTTATCAATCTTAAAAGAATGTAAGAATCAGAAAATCTTCATATAATATAAAGGGAAAAAATTAATTTAATTAAAAATACTATATAAATATATATATATATATTATATATATATATATATATATAATTGCGTCGGAAATACATACTTACGTTGTTAGTAGCTCAATGAGGAAATCCCTCACGGCAGCGAGGCGCTCGCAGATAGCTCTCCATAGCACGGTTGATTGAGTACTAAATTTAGTCGCATTACCATGAGGAATGGTCAGAAGGTACAGGTATAGAGGAAGCAACAAATATTATGCTTTCTTTACATGCCAGCCACTTAAAATTGTTGGTGAAAGAAACCTTCATTACGCCACTGCTCCCGGGTTAAAAAAAATCGTGTGCCTTTTTTTTTAGTAACGAGGTGTAGAGATTATTTGAAAATATATTTGGATATTACTTTATGTGAAGATATATTATTAATATACATTTTTAAATATTTGATTCACTTTAAAGCGAGGTACGAGTACATCGAAATTATATTTTTTTTACGTCAATTTTAATTTAGACGTTTAATTTTTAGGCTAGAACGTATACGTTTGAAAATGTTTCACAGTCAAAAGTATCTATGAATCATCTTTATGATGGATCATCTATATTATGATTCAAAAATGCAGTATGCAGCGCGTGGGGTTTTGCCATTCCCAGTTTCAAAAAATAACCCATTCGTACGAAAAACAACAGGCAATGGGCGATAGCTAATCGCAGACACTACTAGCCTCGCAATAGTCACTATCGTCGATTTCAAGCCTCCTTCCAGATCAACAAATAAGTTTTATTTTTATAGCAAAGGCGTTTAGATTCATAGAATAGTTTGAAAATAATTAGAATAACTGTGTTGCTATTCCATGCATGCATCTCTATTCATTTTTTAAATAAGAATTTGTATTTAAAAAAAATGTATATATCAGAATTGTATTGAAAACAGACCTTTTCAAAAAAACCATATACATAAGTTCGCAAAGAATTTTAAATATTTGTGTAGGACTTCTCTGTGTGTTTATATTATTTAAGCCACATGCTTGGGAGAGAATTTAGTTGAATGATTAGGGTATCCACCATCAGAATAAAAGAATAAGACGAGTACAAATAAGTATTTTGTTCGATTAATTCAGAACGTTAAAATTCACACATGGACCCGGTACATAAGATCGTTAGGCAATTTCGTCACGAAGACAAATTTCAAAACGATGAGTCTGATCACATATCAGTATCACCCACACCGGCGTGGCGGGGAGTCTGGAATTTTCTGGAAGGACCTGGAATTTTCCGGAATGCGGACCGTAATAACACGACGGGGCGGGGATGAGAGGTGACGGTCACGCGCGGAATGTGTTACTACACACAATGGAGCAGGCGGTGCGACAGTCCAGGACTGAGACCAGCATTGGCAGGGCTGTTTCAGCAGAAGGGAAGTTTTTCTGTCCTACAGCTTATATGATTGAACCTACCTCTCCGAAGCTGTAAACTGAATCGATACTGCCTATAATTTTGTGAAAATCTATGTAAAAATACTAAGTAAATGGTTCATATTTTAGACGTTCTTCCATCATATATAATAAGATAAATTTTAAGCATTTACTGAAAGCAACAAAAAAAAAGGTTTCTTGAAGAAATTGACGTTAATTTGTCAATACGTGTATGTATTTCAGGGAGAAGTGGTGCGGGGAGCGCAGTTAGGTGAACGAGCGCTGTAACCTCTCGTGAGGATGTATGAAAGTGTTTGTGAATGATGCGAAGAAGATCAACCTCAGACATCCGGGCTCTTTTCGGTGTTTGTTTTGTGACAGTCAGGCGTGTCGCGGCTTATGTTGTTACGTAAATGATTTTAAGCAGTAAGACACAAACTATTATACAATTATTACCGAGATACTCGTAGATTTAAACTAAATTAATTTAGATGAGGTAAGATACAAGATTGTATTAAATCACTTAAAGGCGAGGTGCCGCACTACCGACAATGCCAGAACCGAAACCAGAATGAGGCGCTGGGACCGTGCACTTTAATAAACATAGGGATGATGGAAGGCGTCACCGTATATACCAACTCTAAGAAAATATAAGTATACTGCATTGGGTTTGTTAAATTGTGATTATTAGTGTGGTGAACATTTGTAATATCTGCAACTTGTCACATTTACTAAGTATAGTATATTCTTTTCGAAGTAATTTTGAAGAACTGAATAATCATAAAATAAACTATGTATGATTTTTCCTTCGTGGTCTGATAAGTCCATGTAATGGGTATAAAATAAAACATAATAATTTCGTTGTCCGTCCGTCTGTCCCCGTAACTTCGTGAACGTCCGTAATTTCATTCGAATTCACGGCTAACAAAACGGCCGAAGATGGGGCTTGAACTCCGGCCAACAAACCCCAAACGGACGTTTCACGCATGTTGCTACGACTGCCACTCCGTGGAGCGATAAGAATATGCTATAAATATGTACAAGAACTTAGCAAAGACGCGAACCAATTTTCAGTCATTTTTTGATGAGTTGCAGCTAGTTTTATTGCATTTGCTCAGAATCGCTTGCCTCCCTTCGATATATCAAATAACTAATATATCAAATATTTTTGTGGTGCTGATACAACGTCAGCGTGCCACATGAAAGTACAAAATGAATCGTTGAATTTTATCGCATTTGTTCAGTATCTGGTACTTAATAAAAAAATGTTGTTACGTCGGTACCTAATTTGTAGTAAAATAAAAACACTTGATAATATTCTCATTATGTGAAATGCATCTCAAATTATAAAAAAATGAGTAAAACCAAAAGTGTATCTTTTAATTTTCATAAAGAGTTTTAATATTACATTCTTTATATGCAAAAAATATAACAATCCACAACGTGACTTAAATTAACTAAAATTTCAAGGAAAGTGTTTAACCAGTAGGTTATATATGATGATTAATCAAAATAATGACGAATTAACTTAAACTTTCATAAAGGAAACTTAAGGAAACGCGGAGATAAATAAAATAAATATTTTTAACGTGACATTTGTAAACCATCTTGCATTGGGACAGCTATAAATTTTTGCCTGCATCAATGACTATAATGTGAAATAAAATTTTAATTTCAAATAAAATAAACCATATATGGTTTCAATACCACTGTTTCTTTATCACGACGGACGAACATTATCTGATCAAAAATTAAAATACGAGGAATATATTAAATAAAATAATGGACAATTCCCTAAATTCAATTGCTTATTAATTATAATCTTTCACCTTTATTATTTATTTGTAAAATTTCTAGACTTTTTTATTTTTTAAAACATGATTTATCTCTAAAAGATGGTTAGCTAATTCTAAAAAATGATAATCACTGAAGCATATAAAAGGTTCAAAGTTATGCTTTAAATATCAACAAATAAATTTAACACTAAAAACAGCATGTATCTGCAAACTCGCATATTTGCAGTAAATATAATGAAAATTATAATTATTTGGCACAGAAACGTAAAGTACTGAAAAAAATATCGAAAACAATAAAATGAATAAATTAATTTTGTATTTTTTAATTATTATACTAGAAGTAATTAATTTTTGGTCAAACACTTTTATAATTAAAATAAAACAACTTTGTAAAAAAATGTTATTCAGCACCAATCAGTATCGGAACGTCTGTTTATTTGTCAAGGTGGAAAGAAATTTAAATTAATAAATAAGTTTGTCAAACTTACCTACTTCATATTAATTATTAATATTTTTTCGTGAAAACGTTCAAGAACATTAATTTAAAATATTTCTTTACTGGCATTTTGAAAATAAACCCTTATTTTCTCGTTATAAATATTTTACACCAAATTGCTATCAAATTTGACGTGTTTAACATAAAATTAATTTAAATATTAAATTTTCAAAATGGTCTTGTATCATATGAAATAAGATCACTTTAATGAGTATCGAAATACAATATAAGGTAAGTATTAATTGAGGGATATATAAGTATGTAAAGGCAATATCCTATTGAATATCTTATACAAAAGTTAAAGTATAAAGCAATAGGTTTTCTATAGAGGTATTTTCTGAGATAAATACAAAAACCTGTCACTACTCAAGGACATTTCTTGGAAATCTAAAAAAACCTATGTCTTATTGGACATAAGTTTTTAAAAACGATTTCGACCTCAGATTTCCTTTTATATACGTGTATAAATTTATAAAATTTAACTTTTAGTTTATTACTTTTATTTGTTTACTACCAAATAGTGGACATCGCTGCCTTTGTCTTTTTAATCGCTGGCATAATTGTATATTGCTATATTTGCTGTGGTTTTAGTGTAAAAATAACAATAACTCTTACTTTAGAACAAAGCGACCATTTTGTCACGTTTCTTGGGAGTTTGATTAGTTGTAATGAATATTGCTGCCATTGTTTTCTACACAATGACGGTTTTGTTGTCTTTGCATTTAAAATTGATTTGGAAACAATATTCTTTCTGCAGGCGATATATAAAAAAGATGCTACTGACAGATAAAATGCATCACAAAAAATATTCATTGTATGCTTAATTGTACTGAAATTAAGGCAAATTTAAGCATTCCCTTGTAACATCGCATTTCAAAGATTTCAATTATCTGTTTCCCACATGCTCTCAAAGTTCATATATCTATTTCTGAGAGACATATATAAATATGAGTCTTAATATTTTCGTTTATGCAGTCTTTCTATGGGTTATGGAATAAATAAATTATAATTTTATTGTAATAAGTAATGTGTGGGTTTACTTAAAAATATCACAAAAATCACTTAAGTCATGATATCAATCTATGTGATATCAAATAAAGTTGAGTTGGTCACGTATTTCAATTATTTTTAAATATCAATATTTTTAGTATTTTCAGATTAGGTAAGCTTGTGATGATTTTGACTTATTTAAATCGATATTGATGAGAAGCTTATACTGGTATGGTTGTCTACTAAAGTTTATAATAAACAGAAGCTTCACAACCCGTAAAATGTTCTGTAATTATATGTTTGCCGAGTAAGTAGGTGCAGACGAGCCTTTATTTTTCCTGAAACATAGAGGTATGCCGCGCGTGTGACGCGTGCTTTACCTTTATTTTGACTGAATCGGACGAATCGCAAGACGCGGCCGTTAGCGGCGAATCTGGCCAATGACAGGCGTCCTGAGATGGTAGACTTTGACTTATACACGCAAGTTGGGATCAAAGATGGCGGGAGAGAGAGGATTTTTAGAGCGATACAAATTGGAGCGGCACTTGAGTTTTCAGCCTGGAGGTCGGCCGAAGGCCTTGTCGAAGGGAGTCCGAAATAAGGAAGATAATTTAAAAGGACCGAGGAAAAGCCGGAGTTTGATAATAATTCAAAGGAGATTTGGAACAGTGAACAGATAAGCATTTCCAATATTATTTATTTCTATTGCCTTTTATGTGTATTCTATTTAGAACCTTATATTACGATGCGCGCATCAGATTTAATATATGATAATTCGTAATTTTGCGGCTGTGATAATCCAGCAGGCGTTCTTTCATAATACTTATGTAATTTTCAAATATGCAAAGGAATTTTCGTATTATCTATACTGGCGATTTAATACACAGATTTCTATATGATTTGCCTAGTAGCAGTATAATAATTGTTGTATTGCGTGGGTAATGCACAGTCCGGTCTTCAGCTAATGATCACGTTTATATTATCTATTACGGTTAATTATTTTTTACTATCGAAATGTATTATTTTGGGAATATTTGAGATCGCTAATTGTGTGTAATTAATGTCAAGGGTTGTCAGTGTGATATAAATTCAAATCGTACGAGAAATTTCCTCCAAATAATATATTTTAAAAATGCATCTGGATTTTATATTTATTTTATTAAAACATGAATGTGTGGTTTATTGGACTCGTTACATGTTTGTATTGCGTATCATTAGGCAATCGTTTAAACACGATTTGTTCCTATCAAGTTCTTATAAAGACGTATTTCGAATTGTATATATTGTATCTATTTAGATTTAGCCGCATTTATTAATTCTAGAAAGGGTTTTCGTATTGACGCTAGGCTTCATTATGAGACGAGAATAGTTCAAACGGGGTCGCGTTTAATATTTATTATTCTGGATTTAAGGGAGATTTGGAGCAGTATGAAAATGAATAAAATTGAAATATTATTGGTTATTTAGAATAGCGTTTTACTTGATAAAATTGCAGAGGATGTTTACGAGTACGGATTAGTTACGTGCATTTGTTATTTCCATAGTTAGGTAAGTTCCGTTCTATATTAGTCTAGTCGCGTTAATAAGAATACGAATCTCACCACATATCAAAAGAATTTTGGATAGCTACGGACACGACGGAGGGGGAATTTTCCTAACCACTAGATAGATCACGACTGGCCAATTTTGAAAATATAAATTTTTAACAAAAAAAATATAATATAAGCTTTCATGTAAATATACTTCCGAAGTTCTAAGTTCGACTTAAGTTTTCATCTAGTAGCTTAAAGCATAAGGCGTGTGCTTAAAAGTCACAAAAGTCGTAATAAAGCTCAATTCGGTAGCTTAAAGTCTCAAGCTTTGGGCTTTACGTAAAACTTATATATTATTAAACTTTATAGTTAGGTATTTTGCTTTAGGTGTACAGGCAGGTTACGTTACAATCGTTAACTCTTGTACTATGAAAATAGGACTAACTAACTGATGTTCTGGAATGAGACTCGAACCACAGACCGCTGGATTACTTAACGATCGTGATCTCATAACAACTGCATCAGCAAGCTATTTGCTCTGTATAACTGTACGATAGGTTTAATATATTTTGTTCTGGTCAATTTTATCAATCGTGACATTTGAATTGTCAAATGTTTTATTATCGCTTTTCTAAATTTTTATCACAAAATGTAGCCTGCAATTTTTTTATCTGTATATTGTATTTCAATACGGCTGTGATGTCTTATTGTTTTCAAAAAAATTCAAATATGATTAAAGTCAAAAAAATGTCCCCAGTTCCTCCTAGGATGGCCCCTTGGCCTTCTGGTCTTACCTGCAATAACCGCTTTGGCAGTCTATCTGCCTCATCTGCAAGATATGTCCCAGCTACCGTCACTGTGATTCCTCAATAAACGTCAATACATTTTTACATGTACATTTTACATTATTTTTTTGTTTTTTGTAGTTTTCTTTACATTTAAATAAATAACGTTTACACAAACTTATTTAATTTTATTTTATTTAAGAAGTGTATATTTTTATATTATGCGAGTACTTCGATGTGTCTTTGTAGGACTATCTACATCCATGTACGTAAATTATGACCTATTGTCATAATTTTTGTTACTTAAAGTTTATATCACGAGGTACGAGAATACCATAAAAAGAGTAGTGGTTCTAGGTTAAGTAGAACACTAAAGCCCCCATAATGTACTCAGTTTAAGATTGCATCAGATATGCAATAGGTATATTGAGTCAAATGGCGTAAAGTAGTTTATTATGTATGTTAGTAACTCATTGACAGAATTACTCATGATGACTCTAACAAGAGTCAAATTCTGTCCTTGTTTTCTATATATGTAAAAGTATATTTCTATATATGTATATATGTAAAAGCGGACATCATTGGGACAGTTAGCCATTTGTGCTCTGGCAAGAGTCCAACGCTGTCACCCTGTAGGTATAGAATTGATGACCACAGCTGTTTTTTCAAATGCAGTCATGGAAATTCGATAAGAATCAACGCAGTTCTCGTCTATAGAATTACTAATGGTCACAGCTGCTCTGCCGAATGCTGTCTTCTTATTTACACATGTTCGATAAGAAGTGAATGTTCGTCCTCATCTACATACCTATTGCTAATAGTCACTAGTAGTCAATAAGATCCAAACGCTCTTATCGTCTATATAATTATGTATTAATGACCACAGCCGCTCTGATAAGAGCCAAACCCTATCCTACAGGATTATAAGAGATCATATATGCTTGACATAATCTAAACACTGTTCTCATGTACAGACTGTTAATAACCACAAGTTCTCTCGCAAGAACCAAACATAATTAAGAGGATTAATTCTAAAAGCATTAATCATTATGTAAAACTATGGTAATCTGTAATAACAATAAGTTAATCGGGAGCGTATTATAATATTGTTTAATTAAGGGTCAGTTCGCAACACTCATAACATTACAATTCTACCCTAGTAGAGATATTCGATTAAACTAACACACAACATTAGTCTTATTCTGTTATTAACACACCTCGCATGGCCAAACTTATCGAGGGTTAATTCTCTCTTTGGCATTGTATGTCTGGAATTTGCGATAGATATATGCGCATACATTATAATATTAATGTGGAGTTTATCGACGATACCGCGGCAAAGCCCCGGGCGAGAGAGCCGATGGCTGGATTAATAAGAGAATTTACCAATACAGCACAGAGATCTGATGAAATTTTCAAGAATAAACTAGGTTTATTTTACAATGGTTGAATTTAATATCGCACGAGGTTTTGTATATTGGATCTTACTTTAAGTAGTAGACACCGAGCGATGGATTCAAAAATACTTGAATCTAAAAATTAGTAGGCCTTATGGACACATGCGTATTATAATATTTCGTATCGGTAATCTGTCGAATATACGTTTATGAATATTATTAATATTTGTAATATTTATAACATTAACTTTGTGGTCCGACATTTAAAAATGATTTATAACCATTAAAAAATAATTTATAACCACTAAAAATTACTTTTTTTATTTACCGGTTTTGAAACGTAACTCGTATCTTCGTTAGGAAAACCACTATACTAGCACGTAAATATATATAAATAAAACACAACCATAGTATTATTCACACACAATTTAATTAAAATACTCTGTGATACTTAAAAACGCGGTTACAGTTGGTTAAGGGAATGGCTATTCATTCACACTTTTTATTATTTTTATTTTATTTTAATTACGCTTCAACTATCAGACCAACAGACCCTATTACAGAACACATCACAAAATATCCAGACTTGAGTAAATCACATAGATTAATTGTGACCTCACCAGAAATTGAACCCGGAACCATTGGCGTGAGAAGTCAGTGTCATACCCATTAGGATACGAGGGCCTTCTTAATTTTAAATTCGTAATTCGAAATTCTTTATTCAAAATTCGAAATTCTTAATTCGAAATTTGAAATTCTTAATTCGAAATTTGTCGAAATTCTTAATTCTGAATACGCAATTCGAAATTCGGAATACGTAATTCTAAATTCGAAAATCGTAATTCTTAATTCGAAATTCTTAATTTGTCATTCGAAATTCTTAATTCAAAATTCTTAATTCGAAATTCGAAATTTTTAATTCGAAATTCTTAAATCGTAATTTGCAATTCGAAATTCGTAATTCAAAATTCTTAATTCGAAATTCTTAATTCGAAATTCATGATTCGTAATTCTTAATTTGAAATTAGGTATAATGAAATATATTTCTTGACGTAACAAAGTTTATTGGATATGCTAATCTCGACTGTTTGGTAAGGCGGATGATGAACAAGTGTGAGCGGGCCGCCCGCCCGTAGCGTATCACGCCGTACGCCCAGGGAAGCGATAATTGTGTTCATCGCGAGTAAAAAAATTTTTTTGTATTCTTCCAGCTTCCAGACTATTGCAAGCTGTTCGGCAACCTTCTGTGCAGTTATTCTCGATTTTTGAATCTCATAAACAGTAATTGTGTACTCGTACAAATACAAAAATAGTAGTAGATGTGTGAAAGAACGCCACAATCAATTTTCAACAAAAAAAAACTAACTAACTAACTAACC
This sequence comes from Agrypnia vestita, assembly GCA_016648135.1. NCBI lineage: Eukaryota > Metazoa > Arthropoda > Insecta > Trichoptera > Phryganeidae > Agrypnia > Agrypnia vestita. Next base: position 46,255 of record JADDOH010000978.1, on the reverse strand, counting down.
ATCACGCCGTTTTCCTGCAGGGGTAGGCAGAGAGGATTGAACGCCACACTCTTCTATCCTGGCACACCACTTTTGCTTCGGCCACATTCATACATCTTCTCATACACGTTCTACGATTGTTGCGGCTTTTAACAGGGCCATCCTCAAATTTCAACAAAACTTAATTAATTAATGAATGAATCTTAATTCATTTTATAACCCGGAAAAATTGATTTTCCAAGGGAGCATGAGAAAAACTAGCCCCATGGATAGGTACCAACACGATGGTCTGAAAGACCTGCTTGAATAATTAACGCATTCCTGGGATGCACAAGATAAGCCACGGATCGATCCAGGTGCGTATTAGCGCGATCGAGGTCACGCATCATTGCATGTTTCGAAATTTATAATGGATGTAATGAAGACCGTACCGCGTAGTGTGCAATAGCGAAGGGAAAACTACATTTCAAAATAAAGACTACAACACACACGTTCACCAGTTTGAAGACTACAAAGTGTACACTATAATTGTAGTCAAAATACACAAAGTGAAGTAATTGTAGTACTACGAAATTGTAGTACTAATGAAGTGAAGTATGCAGTAATTGTAGTATTAATTAAGTGAAGTAAATGTAGTATTAATGAAGTGAAGTGTAATGAAATTAAGTAATTGTAGTACTAGTGAACTTATTATATTTTATCCCAAATAAAAATATAATTAGTTCACTAGTAAACGGGAAAAATATTTAAGACAAATGCCGATATTTTCTCCAAAGTAACATTTGGCGACCTAAAAAAAAAACAAAAGGGTCGCCAACCAGATTTCTTCATTCAATCCCAAAATTGTTCAAACCATGTGGGGGGGATTGTTTCAGTTTCCAAAGATTTCTTCATTCAGTCCCAAAATTTTTCAAACCATGGGGGGGGGGGGTTGTTTCAGTTTCCAAAGATTTTTTCGATCAGTGCCAAACTTTTTCAAACCATGGGAGGGGTTTGTTTCGATTTCCAAAGATTTCTTCATTTATCTACATCAACTTCCCAAAAATTTCACATAAAAAATGAACTTTTTGAAGTATGTGCTCGTACTTTCGATAACTTTGAAGTGTGTGTACTTTGTAGTGTTCGCTTTGAAATGAAGTGTACTATTTGAAGTATATATTTTCAATAACTTTAAGTGTGTGTAGTTTGTAGTGTGCACTACACTTCAAAACGTGTGAAGTGTGCACTTCAATATAATGTAGTACTACATTGTAGTAGTGAGTACAGAGCGGACCCATCACTAGTGTGCAACTCAACGAACTAAGCAATCATATGAGGTGGAATTGAACAATCTGTTATGAAATTATTATTTAAAAGGGTATACGACATATCATATACCACCATACTGTATGATCATGATCATGAGAGCTCTGATTGATATACAATAAAAATAAGAATTTAAAATGAATAGAAAAAATATTTATAATTACTTTGTAACATGAACAGTGAAGTGAATTAATTTAAAATAAATTTTGATGTCCGGTTATAAAGAATCGCATCCATTCAAAATTTTCCCTGTTCATAATGGTTTGTCGAAAATCGATAAAAATGTATTTCACAAATTTTCAATAGAAATTTCATAATCACCCAACAACCTTTTTGATTTATTACAGGTAGAATAAATCTTTTTCGCGGTGTTAACTCTGACACGCAAATTAATTAATCTTTAAAAAGCTTAGAACATTAATGCGTAGGATAACAAGATAGAAAGCCTAACGCTATAAAATAAACCACGCTGATTGAATCCGCCATTTTGTTATACAATTTCGGAGTAAAGTGACGTCGCTCAATTGATTGATGCGAAGAGGATATTATTTGAGGATAATTCATCACAGGACTCATCACTTCCTCTCGGGTCCGAGATGGGCGGAACAATCGCTGGATAAATAAAGCTTAAATGTATTAAACATTTTAATAATGTTAAAAAAACTTTTTGGTCAGATAACAAAATAAGACCATCAGTGAATGATGGTACCCACAGCGTACCCATCACAGTTTTATGACTGAAAGCTCCCACTCAAATACTACTCAATTGCCGCCAGACAAACCTTAAATGCTACATGGCAACCGTGCTATGCCGCAGTGCAGAGCATACGCATTCACATCTAACAATTTCGGTGTTTTTTATAAATTAATTATAAATATTATAAATGAAATTTTAATGAATATTATTTTTAAGTTCTGCAGGTGAAGTGTTATTTTAATTAAATGTGATAGCTGTTTAGGCTTGAAAAGCAACTATCCAACACAATGGCCCTACAAGCCAATAGCTGTCACATTACAAATAACACTGAACCTGCAGAATTTAATAATAATATTTATTAAAATTAAATTTACGTTAAATTTCATTAAACATAAACATGGAGTTCTACAAACTAAACAAAAAAACCATAAATATAAAAGTAAATATTATATTTGAAAAAAAAAACAATACTACCTAATAAATATAAGAATAAAAATATTTGAGGTTTTTAAGTAACCACAATTTCCCAAATTTTTTGAAAGATTTCTTAGAAAGATTCATACTTTAGATAATCTTTCTTAATCCGTAAGCTCTCTTGCCAAGTGTAAATAAATAAACCTCTTCACTATAGAGGTTGGTTAAAAATATTTTAAGGATTTCTCAGCATTTCAGAATCTTCTAGAATATTCTGCCATGTTTCGACCTTTACGGCTGACGTTTCGGATCCAATTTCAGGATCCATCATCAGGGCTGACGTGTTGTTATGTATGTAGATGATATTGTGGTTAATTTTATTACCTTATAGTACAGTGTGGTAAGCAGGGTGTAACATTGTTAATGTTATGCTAAGTGGCAACAATTTTTAGAAAAAAGGGTGTGTCTATGTTTATGTATTCTGTGAAAACTCCATGTCGAAGCCATGGATTGTCTTGTGTTTATGTCATCCTTTGTCGTTCACTATCTTTACGGTCACTATCCACGACGAGATTGGTTTTGAAGCGCCGGGTACCAAGAGGTTTTCTGTTTGAGACCTTCATCTCTATTCATGTTCACCGGGTGCTTATAGATCTCGAGTGCCCATGTCTATTTGGTGGACTCACCATTCAATCTGACTGGAATAAAGGCACAATTGTTTTTAATAGAATTATAATACAAAAATTGATATATATATAGATATATATATATATAGATATATATAGATATATATATATATATATACTATATATTATATATATATATATATATATATATATTTATATTATATATATATATAATAGTGACTTACTGGTGCAACATGATTATTTTATTTTTCATTATCTAAGCGTTATTGAATTATTTCAGCACTACGTTAGTTTTGAGAGGAGCTGTCTATCTTATCACACCACATAAATAAACTAAAAAATATTAATATTTATAATTAAATAAATTCACTTCAAAACCGGCTTCGGAACAAAGTTACTTCATCAGGGTATACTTAATACTAAATAAACTTTAATAATTTATAGGGCTTTTTTCTAGGGCTAAAAAGTCCTATAAATTAAGAAATACATAAATAATAATTAATGTATCATGAACAACTAAAGGAATCTAACGAACAGTTCTATCTTGAATATGTTCCCTTTCACCCTATCACCTTTTCTATCCCACCCCCCACTATTTACCCCCATTTTGACACTTGACACCTAGGTATGATTGTCCGTAATTCGTAATGTTTATTTTGTATTAAATATACCCTTATGAAGGAACGTTGTTTCCAAAACGGTTGGTTTTTACCAAAAATAAAGTGCTGATAAACTAAATTAATTTGTTAAATTATATTCATAATGAATAACTGCAAAGTAATAGCAAAATACAATAGTATATTAATATTTATTTTATATTAATATTTTTTAGGTTAATTAATAATTATTCTTCATGATGAGAGATTGTCTTCTTGAAACTACAGTAATGGCAAAATAATTCAACGTGTGTGTACCATAAAGATTTATTTTGTGTTAATTAAAATCATAAATTAATTTTGAGTTTTAACTGCTGACCATATTCGATACGAGTAAAAACCACATATATAACGCACCCCTAAAACAAGATCACCGCAATCGAAAATGTCACGTTCTGAGAAAATTGTTTTTGAAGTTTTTAACCATTTTTTCCTTTGTCTCAACATTTTACTAAAATTTAACTGAACCAAACCACCTGGGAAATTTATACATGTATTTGCTTTCTGAATATATTATTTTCTCACATCATCCCTGATGATGGATGCGGCAATTGAATCCGAAACGTCGGCTAGAAAGGTCGTGAAAACATGGCATAATACTCCAGAAAGTACAAACCAGAAGATGGATGGTTTATAGCCATATTTAAATTGTGGCACTGTTGTTCTAGGTATTTTGAAAATATTTTATGTTGCAATTGGCACAACTCAAAAATAGTACTAGTTAGATATATGGCATTCACAGGTAAAAACCGGCATATTTCGGCTTGTGGTGGTGTAGTCTTATGAGTGTTATATGCTTGGTCTTAGAAATTGGGATGTACCGACAAAAGTTACAGAATGATTTCAATCATCACCATCTTCAGATATGATTGATTCCTTGTTGGATGAAGGACTTCCCAGGACGTAGTGTTCTCTTCAATCCTCCTCGAATTTTTCGTATCCCTCTTCATTTTTTGACCTCAAGGTCAAAAAATGCGTGAAATTTTTGCCAGTTAACTCGCCCGTTGAAAACCGAAAGGTTGATGAACCTTTAATTTATTGCAAAGTTGCGAACATGTATATGTTCCCATATATATGTTCGCATATTCGCGAAAATATATAACATATATTTCCGTATCATTTTGTCACGAAGCTGTGGCTGCAGGAGGCAAATGAAAACACTGGAATGTAATTAGCAATTTATTAATTAATGATTTATTCATTATTTAATGTACAAAGTCAATTAACACGAATTAAACTTAACGCTATTATTTCAGCTATACAGTTTTTCAATACATTTCTTCGTCTAAACCTGGTAACAGTGGCGTTATGAGGGTTTTCCTCAACAAAGTAGTAAACTTTCTAGCATGTAAAGAAACGTAATAATTGTTGCTTCCACCCCATCTGTACCTTTTGACCATTCCTTTGGGATGTTAATGCGGCTAGAAGCAATACATTTTGTACTCAAGCAACCATGCTACGGGGAGCTATCTGCACGCGCCTCGCAGCCGTGAGGGATTCCCTCATTGAGCCACCAATGACGTAGGTATCCATTTCCAACGCAATTTAAAAAAAAAATTTTTATAAGGTGTGATTTATCGCAAAAATTATAAATTTTTATACGCAACATTTTTATGTATAGTATTTTTAATCAGATATTTTTTTTTCTGATTTTTACATTTTTTTTGTTTGATAAGGATTCACAGCCATCGACCTCCCAACAAATTGTAAGCCTGACATGAGGATGCAGTCGATACTATTGCTTCATGGCTGGAAGAAGACGAATATGTTATTAACTCACTCGATAGATTCCAACAGTGACGGAACGAGTGAGCATTCGGCAACATTTCATAATTTAACCAAAGAGGCTATTGTTTTATCCTTATTGTTGATGAGCTGGAAGGTTCATATACAAGAAGGACTCATAGATGGCCTCGCACCGTATTCCAAGAATCATTAATGGACAAATAATATTAAGGCATTTTTGGAATCAGTCAACAACATCGATTTTTTTAAGGGAGCTGGGTATTCAGTTGATAAAACCATATTATAAAACCGTATTTAAAGTCAAATCTTCGCCAAAAAATAGAGAAAATTGTTGGCATTAGTCGATCCCTAGATAATTAACACAATTTTCATGCGCGAAAAAAAAAGCCGTACCAAGAAGGGATGGACGTAACTGTGCAACAAACATGTCAACTGATTTTGCTCGATATGTTTCGAATGGTACACTTCTTCTTCGAATGTTACAGAAGTCAACGAATAGTAGAATTTTTTTTTGTCATTTAAATAAATAATTTTTTTTATGAAAAATAACTGATTTAAAAAAAAAACGTTTCTCTTTCCTTTTTTAAATTTATATTTTGATTATTTTTTTCCAATTTCGGTAACAAATATTAGCATGAGTGAAGTATGAGTGTTTTATTTATCATACGTAAAAAAATAATTCTACAAAAAGCAAATGTAACAAAATGATGTCCAATTAAAGAAGCATGAGAGAAACCCTCTAACGGCGTAGGTTCTGGAGATGTCACTGCTTCCGGGTTAAAATTTTATTCATCACTCGTAGAACATTCAATTCTCGTGCATAGAAGTCGCATTGGTTTATCCCGCGCTTAGGGACTTCACTTTATTTATCGCTTCGATTATCTCACGACTGGCCACCCCGGCCGTCACCTCGCTAGCCACCAACTTCCCACCGAAATAACTGTCAAAACTCTTAGATCCACGCTATTTATACCTGAATGCTGGTATTTTCGCACATTCTAGATTTTTATAGTGTTTAGGAAGTTTTCGTCATTTCTAGGCTGCTCTAGTCATTTAGATCCTGCAATAGTGTTATGGCGTATTACGAGGAATTTGGAGAGTGTGCCATTCCTTCTGCTTGCCATTTCGTGGTACTATATAAGTGGTAAATATTTCTAAGTGATTAATCTACTTTATTAAATAAAAACTGTGGAAAAGTTTGCAATTGTCATTTATGGTACAAGTAAAGTAGTTTTATAAGAAAAATAACCATTGGAATAGAAAATACAGATGGAAAAAAAAAATGGATGGTGGTGTAAATTCTGGCGGATGGATGAATGAAGGCTTAGCAGTAACAACCGGCGCTTCTGGGAAGTAAATTTGTGGGAAAAATTCAACTGACGATAGAACATTTATTTTCTTTGATTAAATTCGATTTAAATAAATTTATGATATCGACCATTCAATCTATTGACAGATTCGTAATTTGAAAATGTTCGTGATAATGAATTTGACAGTTGTTGATTGGTAAAAATAAAGGTAAAACGTAATGAATTGAGTTCGCAAGAAGTATTATGTGAAATTGTGTCTTGGCTGTAATTCATTACTGAAGTTGCGATAATTCATTCGAAAATTGTTCCTCCAACACGCTTGGCTTTTGTTTTATACGGGCGGGTGGAATATGAAAAGCCAGTATTTCTAAACTTAATAAAAAAATCAATTTAAATAAGAAAATTAAGTCTATGGCGTCGTGAATTTTTCGCTGCTGATTTCATCTTGAATTTCTAGGTCAATACGACTTATTTAAGCTCGCAACCTCATTTCATCATATCTCAGTAATAAATTTACACCTTATTAATTTCTGATCTCGCCAGTCTAGTGGGAATTTTCATTATTAGCCTGATTTTACATAATTCTACAAGATCGAAATGTTCGCTTTTTTAAGTTTCTACTTAATCTAATAATTTTCTAAAAACATTATTTTTATAACTGTAGTAGCTTGTTGGTCTTGTGGTAAGCACTCGCCTCGTGATCCAAAGATTGCGGGTTCGAACCTCACTCCAGACTAGCAAGTTAGTCCTATTTTCATAGCTCAACCGTTTAGCTTAGTTTGAAAATAGTAAGAATATTGATGTGACACGTATTTCGTGTCCGCATCTCTATTTAAAAAAAATTTAATTGTAAATTAAAATGTAAATTTAAATGTAAAATTAATTGCTGTTTTCGAAATGGCTGTTGGACGAACTTAAATAAGTGGATAAAAACTAATATTTTGGTAAATTTGGTAGAATAATCTTCAAATTTTTACATACGATTTTATTTGATTATGATCCGAATACAGAGACAATACTTGTAATTTAATTAATCAATTTTTAGTATAAAATAATACTTCTAAAGCGCAACCTTAAATCATTTAAGTATCAAATCTTTATTCCGTCTTAGATATAAAATCAAATTTACTGTTTTTCTTACTTGCAATGAAGACATCACAATATTCTTCATCCATCATCCTTCGTAATATTTTATTTTCCATAATTACAAATATTAATATAATATAGTACAATAAATGAGGTTACCCATAAAAACCCAGTTTCACAATCTACAATCGTCCCATTTTAAAGCGATTCAAATCTCTTTAAAGATAACGGTACTTTATGATTCAAAATATATTAAAGATCTGTTAGCTGAGTCACGCAAATGCTTTGGCTTATGCAAAACAGGCAATGTTTTCTTGAAGAACTCAATTAAAACTTACAAATGAAGGGACGTTTTCCGATTAAAAGCCGATTATTTTATGGGTGTCAAACGCTTTAGTTATCATCCCTTCGAGAGGAATCTAGGCATTGTGTTTTTTAAATATATTACGCTGCTCTAACAATTACACGGTCGTGTGCGCCCAGTGAAAGGATAGGATAATGAAATGCCAACATAAAATTGCTTCGGAGGGAAAACATTTTACAAAAAATATACTTTAGGGTAAGAGAGAAAATATCACCCGCCTTTATTGGAGGAAGAACAACTTTGTCATTTTTCTTTCAGATATTATTTATATCGCCACCTCGAATTCGGAAAGGGTAGACAAATTATACCATCAGCTGATCACGATGGGACCTTGGTAACATTTTTGGGATACAGCATTAATACACCATCTGAAAAAGTGTAAGTATATGTTGATGTGTAACATCTTTACGCTCGGCTTATGGGAATAATTTCTTGAATAAGACGGAAAAGTGCAATGGGAAGTAGAAATTAATAGTGTTCCGATTTCGAATTTTTTAATTTTATTTGGCAGATTAAACTTTGTCATGATTTCTAATATCTCAGAATAACATTTTTTAAAAAAACAAAACTGTCCGACAAAAATAATGAGCATACAACATTATTGATTCTGACAAAGAAAATTGTTGTAAAAGAATTTTATTTTAAATGTAGCGATTTAATAGTTTGTTAAGGAAAACTGTTAAGGAAAAATATTAATAAAATCAGCTATTTATTTGTCATATTCAAATATAAGACTGTTTATGCGATATATATTCATATGTATGTTTAATGGTACTTACCTATCTTTTTGGTTCGATACCGGTTTTTTGGCTTTATTATGATTTTAAGGTTTTCACTGCGAGAATGAACAAATAAATAATTTTGGAATTTTTGATGTATAACATGTTTATGGGAAGCTGCACACTTCTCTACCGGCTCGTCCAAACTGCTTGCTCGAGCCGCAGACTTCTCTATCGACTCTATACTGAGAAACGAACGTAGCGTAACTGAAAAAAGATGTTACACATTATTTGCGACAAAGTTTTATTTAAAACATATTAAATTAATCAATTGAAATATAAAATACTGTTTATTTCTATTTGTTTTTTTCTATTTATTTATTATTTTATTTCTTTTAAGAAGTACAAAATTTTTAACTGATATGGATACTGCGAAGCGACCTATACGAGTTAGTATAGTATAGTATTTACGGCCATGCTTCTCAGATAGCTGGACCTACTGCATGGAATTTCTGAAGTATTAACAGTATACTTTTAAGGATACGGCTATTCACGCAAGCACTTTTTTATTAGATCGGAACAATGCGGCCTGCCTATTCCTTTACTGAAATTTATTTGTTTCTTGTTGCCATCTTTTATGTAATTTTCTTTGTGACTTAATTTTTAATGTGACGATTAAGCGCCATATTGATAATCATAATTGCAAATAAGCGTGAAAATATATTTATATTCTTTATCCGTGCATTGTATACTTACAGCCGGACATAGTATAAAAAGGGAGTGTTTGTTTAGTGCTTGTGTTTTATTTGCTAACGTTTATTATTACAGCAAATCCCTCGGGATATTCGGTTATCCGTTCCCTCTTTACAACCGTAGCCCAGAATGCGGTTTATTCTGTTTTTTTTTTTTCATATATTTATATATTTATTAATTTTTTGATATTTATTACATTGTAGATATGCCAAACTGCACTGCAGTTTTACGGCATGGTTGCCTTCAACATTTGACAATAATTTTTATTTTATAATAAAGATAGTAGGTCATTATCAAGTGTTGCAAAGTTTTTTAAAAAATGATACATGATATGTAATTATAGATAGATGTAAGATTAGGTATATAGCTTTAATATCTTTGATATAATAATATGATAATAATGATAATAAGCTTTGATATTACATACTTCATATTACAACTGTCTCATAGTCTATAAGTATTGCACGATTTTTTACTCGGGATGTGCTTACTTACATACCATCGCGCCGTTTCCTCGCGGGGTAGGCAGAGAGGAAAGATGCCACAATCCTCTGTTGTGACACATTTTTTGCCTCATCCATATTAATACATCTTCGCATATAAGCTCTACGATTATTGAGGCTTCTAACAGGACCATCATCCATTATCTGGTTAATCTGGTCATGCCACGTCTTTCGCGGTCACCCTCTCTTTCTGGGGCCGTCAACACTTGCGTTATATATCTTTCTCATCATTCTTTCCTCATTCATTCGCGCATCATGCCCAAACCTCCTGAGCGACCCATTTTAAATTATATTAATTACACTAAGATTAGATTTACATACATCTTGATATCCTTATTCTTTACATAATGGATTAGTAGTATGTTTATGACACAGATACGTAACTTCTTATTTAAGCTAACCCATCGAGAGACGGAAAAGACCAAAGGCTTGGATTCAGAAATTAATACTAAATGGATCAATATCATACATATATTAATCAACAACGAACCTTACTATCTTTTAATTAGGTTGATAATATAATTGTTGACAAATAGTCTCACAAATCACCATTAATATATGGGTAATATCATGTCCAATAACTTAATTTTTCCCATACGGTACTAAAATAAAAATTGGTATCCCGGTACTATAAACTAGGTGTACATTGTACATGCAGACTTTTTCGACTTTAAAGTCAGATAAATATGAATATTTTGCATTTAATACTTAAAATAAATAATCATTAATATTTATTTCTTTATTTATAGTAGATACCTACATAATAATGATTTTTTATATTATATTGATGATGTTATAGCATTTTAAAGATATTATACTCCCCATTATTATGAGCCATTGTAAATACTCCTCCCATAATCTCGAGCTTATGGGAGGAGTATTTACAAGCAATTTTTTATACAGAAACCATTGGAGACATGTGGGCAATGTTACAATACATCGTCGCCTAGGATTTGACTTCTTTCTTAAACTGTTCGTATTTTGGAATTTTCTTGAAATTTATAATTCTTGTGTATGAATAAGGGAATATATAGACATATATATACTATATATTCTATATATATATATATATATATATACATATATTAGGTCCTTACATATGAAATTGGCGTTTTGCCGTACTGGCAAATTTGATCTCAAATATCTTCTCTTTGGTTAGGAATTCCAAATCCAAATTTATACAGCTATTTACTCATGTATTTGTGTTTTGAAAATTATAATTCATTTGTTTTTTCCTCAATTGTTTTTTTCTTTGCGTCACTCAGTTTACAAAATGAAAAACTTGAAATATCGCGTTATTTACGAGTACGAGTTCCACCGTGGCACCAGTGCTGCAGAAACGGCTCGAAGGATTAATGATGTGTATGGCGACGGTGCAGCAAAAGAAAACACAGTGCGTTTTTGGTTCCAACGTTTTCGTTCTGGAAATTTCGACCTGCAGAACAAGCCCAGTGGACGGCCGGAGACCAAAGTTGATAATGAAGAATTGAAGGCTATTGTGGAAGCGGATCCATCGCAAACCACATCCGAGTTAGCTGCAGGTTGCGGTGTTAGTGATAAAACTGTTTTAATCCACTTGAAGCAAATTGGTTAGGTGAAAAAGCTTGAAAGGTGGGTACCTCACGAATTGAGTGAAGCAAATCAACAAACGCGCGTTGACTGCTGCGTTTGCATTACTCAACCGGCACAATAATGAAGGGATTTTAAATCGAATCATTACCTGTGATGAAAAGTGGATCCTGTACGATAATCGGAAGCGCTCATCGCAATGGCTGAACCCTGCCGAACCAGCCAAACCATGCCCCAAGCGAAAATTGACTCCAAAAAAGTTAATGTGAGCGTTTGGTGGACTAGTGCTGGTGTCGTTCACTACAGCTTTCTTAAATCTGGCCAGACGATTACGGCAGATGTCTATTGTCAGCAACTGCAAACCATGATGGAAAAGCTAGCTGCTAAACAACCGAGGCTGGTTAATCGCTCTAGGCCACTGCTGCTTCATGATAACGCTAGACCACACACTGCACAACAGACGGCTACCAAATTAGAGGAGCTTCAATTGGAATGTCTAAGACATCCACCGTACTCTCCGGACCTTGCCCCAACAGATTACCATTTTTTTTCGAAATTTGGATAACTTCTTGCAAAAGAAAAAAATCAACTCCGATGGGGCAGTCCAAACCGCCTTCAAAGATTTTATTGATTCCCGTCCGAATGGTTTTTTTAGTAAAGGGATCGATGAACTACCTATGAGATGGCAAAAGTGCATAGATAGCAATCGTACATACTTTGATTAAATAAATATATTATAATAAAAAAAAATCGGCTTTATGTTCCTCCTATACTAAACGCCAATTTCATATGTAAGGACCTATTATTTTATTACTAGCCATAATCTGTCAAACATTACGCACTTTAATAATATATTTCGGCTCTATGTTTCGTAGCCTAGCATCTTAGTAGCGTTTGTGACGGACATTATTTCATAGAGATTTTTTTTTGCTTTTTATACCTCATTATTATTTTCGTCGTCTGTTAGATTTTGTGATGGGCTTTGAAAATTAGCATAAATTATGTAATTTGATTAAAAATATTTATTTAAGTTATTTCCCGAATTCTTAAGAGTCTACGATACTCTGGTACTCTACATGCGCTAAGGTTACCTAATCTACCTACTGCTACAAGTGCATCAACTCTTTTATATTATATATGAGTATGTTTTCAACACGTCTGTTCTGTACATGGTTTATTCCCACATTGATCCTCAACGACATTAGGCATTGCCGCTTAACTAAACGTTTACTTATATTTCTTAGGTTTCAGATTTACATGGAATCAAAAGGAAGAAAAGTCTAATAAAAAAACCCTCTAAGCATTTTATTTAATACGAGTATTAATTTATTCCAAGTACAGAATTAATGACACAAAAAGAGAAGTGGGAAACAAAATATTTCAGAATGCTGATGGTTTGAATCGTTAAAAATTATTCCTCCATCAACATTAAATACCTTCGCGTGTCAGAGGGTAGCACATTCCAACACCTTAATGTATGGTCGGGGTCACTTGAGGTCACTTGTGGTCACTTTACTGAAAACAGTCTTAGAGTGCTTTCTGCAGCCGTAAATTCGGGGAGTGTAAAAGAAAGGAAGTCGTCTTTTTGTGCTGTAAAAGGCCTGACAACCTGAATTTCCGGCACTTCCTGTAAAAGCCTCCCCACTCCCGCCTTCCGGTTTTTCCACGCAGAGCGCCGAGGTGGACTTCCGGCGGCACCGCGAACAATATTGCCGGCGTTAAATATTCAGGCGCCCGAGGAAATAATATCACTGCCTCGAAGAATGAAGTGCAGGAATTAATCTTAGTAATGTTTCAGTCAGTAAGAGTTTTCTTTATATGTATGTACCTGAGAGCCAACTTGTCTTATGTTCAAATAGCTCATTTTACAGAAAAAGCACTTGGAGTATTGAAACAAAATTGATATTTCATACGTACCGTATAGATTTGCAGAGATCCGATTCTCGACGTTTCGCTGAAGTTATATCATAGCATCTTCAGAAGTATCTGTTTTTTTATCAACGTGGTATAAAACTAATCATTATTTTAAATTTATATATTTTTCTCAAATAAACATAAAAAAATTGAGTTAGGACTTTTGCGCCAACTTTATCTGTTTTCGTCTCAATACATAAATTTGGAGAACTACCGCAATAGAAAACCTCGAGGCCGGGGCCACACTGGACGTATCTTCCGACGCGTTTTTTCCGTTGCATGGAATTGGCGAAACAAATGGATCGACCGATAAACGCATATTGTATTGAAATAAATTTTGCGGCGTTCCGTGACCGAAGAGAAGCAACGAAATATCCGCGTAGTGTATCCCTGTTTTTTCACGATTTTCTTTCATAATTTTTTTTTATTTATTATTCTACAAATGTTATTTTATCACAAGGTCCATTTACTAGCAATATTTGGAAGTGTTTTATTTATTTTTGTTAAAGATTAGGTGGGTTTAATTGTTATTGAATAGGATAAGGTTCTGGTTCGTAAGATTTTATCATTAATGTTTTACAAATAATTTTAATTTTTTATTCTACAATTTAAGGGTTTAGAAATGTCGTCTATATTACTTAACTGTTCCTAAAGAATAAGTAAACCAAATTTGTGTCAGATCGGTCGAACGGATTTGCATGGAAAATATTTCAGACGAGGTGGGTGGGATAAACGGTGAGGGAGGAAATATCACCTATGTTACCCACCGGGTCTCTAAGACTACATGTCAAAATTTAATTCGGATCGGTCAAACGGTGTTGATGTGAACAGAAAATATATCGTGGGGGGGGAGGGTAGAGGGGAGGGAAAAATGTCACCTATATTACCCACCTCATTCAAAAAAATAAATATGCAAAATTTGGGTCAGATCGATCAAACGGTACTAATTTACATGCAAAATATATCAGAAGAAGGGGGTAAAGATGGGAAGGAAATGTCACCTATGTTACACACCAGGTCCCTAAGAGTACGTGTGAAAAATTTGAATCAGATCGGTCAAACGGTATTGATTTGTACAGAAAACATATCTGGTGGAGAGAATGGGATAGACAGGGAAGAGGAAATGTCGCCTATATTACCCACCTAGTCCTGAAAAATAATTTTACAAATTTTGAGTCCAATCCGTCGAATGGTACAAATTTGCATTGAAAATATTTCAGGAGGAGGGAAAAAAGTAAAAACGAATGGGGGAAATATCGCCTATGTTACCCGCCGGATCCTAAAGAATAAGTTTCCGGCATAGAAATTGTATCAAGGGAGGGAGAGGGTAAAGTCACCTGGGACCATGGGACCCATGTCACCTATGCTACGCGCCTGGCGCGTATTTGACGTTTGATTAAGTGTACATAATGAGATTCCGATCGGTCAAACTATACAGATTTATATGTAATTAGAAAAAAGGGTAAAGGAGGAGGGGTAAATTTCGCCTTTATTACCCGCCGGATCCTAAAGCAGAAGTTTGCAAAATTTGAGTCGAATTGGACAAACGGTGTAGATTTGTGTAGAAAACAGACAGTCAGAAAAACATTGTGTTTTATAGGTAAAGATGTCACTCTCGATATTTCCAGAATCCAGTGGGCCATCCCAGAATCTTCTAGTTGTTTCCAATTTAGTGTAAAAGATGTAGAGTGCTGTAAAATCCTCGATTATGCGCAATTCCTTGCACTTCTTCTATCTCTTGACAATATCACAAAAACACCCAGGCTTGAGAAAATCACATAATCGTATTGTGACCTTACCTGGTATTGAATCTGGAACCCCTGAATGACAAACTAAAAAAAGAGCCGTGCCCACTGTATGAGATTTACTTGTTTCAAATTAACAAATCAATAACAATAAGAAATTATCTATAATTTTTCAAGCAATCCGGGAGGTCTGCGAGGTTAAAGATATGGTATCTGGGGGCGACAGCGTCGACGATACTGGCACCAACCGGTGAGAGTGAGTATAACAAAATTACCATGCATAGCTCTGCATGGCGTACCGGATGGACCGCGCTCACGAGGGAGACCCCTGAAACGTTGGAGAAATAGCTGGAATTCAGCATCCCAAGAGGAAAATTCCTGCACAAACAGACTCTTGAGTTTATAAAGTTGAAGAAGAAGAATTTTTCACTTTTTCATTCTTTTTTCCTTCATCATCATCATGATTTCAAGATTTCGATCAACCCATCAACCTTCGATCATCACTTAAAAAGAAAATGAATGGCCAAAATTATTTATTTCGATCATTTCAATCAAGATTTCTAACTCAGTCAAACAACGGCTTTTATTTACATTCCATTCTTTTGTGTTTTACGATTCCAATATTCAAAGTGTTTTGTCATCATCTATTTTCGTTTATCTCCAGCGGCCAACATTAAGGAAAATGTTCTTACAAATTACTTTTCCTTCCTTTAATAATCCATAAATCCAAATTTTTTACGGCAAAGGTTTTGCTTTAAACAAAAATGAAGGCATCTTCTGCGAGATGAAAGCTTTCTGGTTAATTATGAATTATCCCCGCGTGTATGACGAGGCTATAATGTTCCATGAATAGGAGTAATTAATTAAGCTGTCAACACAGTTTTATCAGTGAAACCTTTGCACAAAACTCTCGCAAAGAAGCCTTAGCATCGTCCCTAAATAAATAGGGAACAAAATGATAAAACAGCGTCGGATAGTTGCAAACTTTGTTGTCAGGAGTGTAAAATAAACTTGAAGTTAGTACCATTTAACTAGGAGTTAAAAGATGCTGTCTTGTAAAAGGATTTTCATGAAGTTCACTTGTTCGTTTGCTTTTTGCAATTTTCTGAGAAAGTTGAAATCTCTTCGTGGGCATTCTGACTTAAAAAATATGCAAAATAAATAACAGCATTTTTTTGTTACTTAAAACAACATAATCCAGACACAAACTTTGATATTTTATGTTTTTTTGTTATTTTTTGTCATGTTTCTAGAATATTAATTAGCCTGCCTTTTACGTTACCATATATTAGAAAAACGATCGACATAAAATATTTATCTAACAGATTTTTTTTTAATAGAGATGCGAACTCGAAATACGTGTCACATCAATATTCTTATTATTTTTAAACTAATGCTATGAAAATATTACTAAATTGCTGGTCTAGAGTGAGGTTCGAACCCGCACGGATCACGAGACCGTGCGAGACCTAACCACTAGACCGACAAGCTACTCTTTGAATTATTATAATATATTGAAATCTGAATAGTATGATTATAATTGTGATCAAAATATAACGAGATATGTGCATATTTTTTTTTTGATTTTTTCGAAATAATATAATATATGTTGACGTGCACTTCACACTTCAATTTACCCACTACACGGCCTAACAGTCACCTAAAACTCTCGAGTTTATTTACTATACAAATATCTAAGCCTATTTCTAGAAAAGTAAAAGACCACATTAAGAGCAACAGCTACATGTTGATTTGATAATGTGAGCCTAAAGAGTTCATTAAAAAGAAAAATGAAAACAATTATATGAATAAAAATATTGTATTTATTTTTTTCATGTAAAAAAATAGAAAAGTCTAATTCATGGAGGACATGTTGCTCCAATATTCCTTATTTTTTCAGTCTAAGCTAAACAGCTGAGCTATTAATATATGACTAGCTTGGTGGTCTCCTGGTATGGAGCTCAAATCCCTAGAACCAACCAGAATCATCACTAGATAAGTGTCCTTACTACTACCCACATACTACTTTAAAATTTTTGGTATCGAATAATTATACTGATGAGGGACAATTATTCCGCAGTATGGCGAAATTCATCATGGTAAGGAAGTTTAATTGTGTTATCATACAGATATAATATAAAAATATTTCAAGTTGTAATATTGTCACCAGATTCTAGAAACGTAATAAACTGCACAAGATCAAGAGTTTCACAACAGTTCAAATAAATTTAGAGATTTAAAAATATTTACAAAGTTAATTTTATAATTTCAACACAAAATTATTTTGTTATTTTTGAAGAAGGAATTAAAGCGTGTACGGCTAAAAAACCAAAATTTTCCTGGCGAAGGAGCCATGGATTTGAAACATGTTAATATTTTTCATTACGAAAGTGGTGAAAACCACGTTCATTTTTATTGATTATAAGTTTAGAAGATTTTGGAAAGTTATGGAAGCCGGTTGAATACGCGATATTATATCAAAAACTCCAAGAAATTGGAACGTCATAAATTACGCCGCAGAGTCGGCTCAGTTTGTTTGATAAGCGGCGAAAACCATCGATCTAGACGAAAATTTATGCGATCTGTGAATTTGTGCAATAGACTACGGGCGACTTAAGTACCTGAGGCGAGTGGAACGTTCTAGCGACCGAATTTATGCAAGAAATTAATGCAAATTACAAAATAATGATCCAGCTTAAGATAAGGTCTAGTGACTTGTTTACTAATAGAAGTCAGAAAACCAGCCCAATCAAAAAATAAAACCATTTTCAAACTGATCTGAAATTAAATAAATTTAAATGGTTAAAGTTAATTTTAATGTAGGTGTTATATTCAAATGTTTAAAATTTGGAAAACATTACACGTTGTTTAAGTACACTTTTATTTTGTAATGTAGATTTATCAAAAAGAATAATATCCTTTGTGGACCCAATTACATTCTCTGTATTCTAAAAATATTTTTTTATAATGGCAAAGCAATTTTGCACATCAATTAATTCAATTATTTTATGAAAATTTTAATTAAAAAAACAATTCCTCCGCTTTTTATCCGTTTGCATTTTCACTGTCGGCCCTAAAGGGTTAATACCAGAGAAACACAAAAGCTTTGATGGCGTTTTGTTTACGGAATAATAAGAGACAAACAATAGGAATATAATTGAAGTTCACACAATTCAATTTAACGTACCAAATGTCGAATGTACTCTACAATAGTTCATTTTTAACTTTACTGCTTAAAAAGGTTTGCAATTATTCACTGGTCATTTTAAAATTACTTATTAAAGTACACCATTTAGCTTGGTCTAATAAATCAACCATATTATTAGAAACAATATTTTTATGAATGACTTGTTGACGGTCTGTTGGTTAAAAGAAAATAACTAAAACGCAATGGAGATAATATACAAAAGTTTAACAATATTTTTATATGTAAGTTCTTATTACTAGATTTTGTCTGCAAAGGGATGATATAATCATTAATTAAGATAAATTATGGAAGTCTTACACATATGAACCGATTTATTTGCGAGATATGTAAATAAGTCTTTAACAACTGGCCACGGAGCTTATGATCTGCGTTAGATGGCTTAAGTGATCACTTTACACAATGCAACGTTATATTAAACTAGCGTTAATCTTGTCAGAGACAAGCACGCACTAGTGCATAGTGCATTAACATGCATGTGATCAATATTTGTGAAAATTTAAGAATACTATAGTTGTGGTGTATTGTGTTGTGAATATAGTAGTGTAATGTTGGTCCTGACGAAAAGACGGATACGTTTCGAAACCGGTAGACCTTAAATCTGGTAGTGGTTTTTACTAAGTTAACTAACATTCTGAATAAGTTAGTATTTATTTTATTTAAAAAAAAAATTGTCAAAGAATTTTTTTAGAAAAAAAAAATTTTGGGAAAAAAATTAATGGGAAAATAAAATTAATATAAAAAATTACAGTCATTACACGATGTTACGGAGACAGACAGACAGACAGGCGGACGGACGGACCAACAACAGACTGACAATGAAATTATTGTAATTGGGATTTACTCTAAAAGGTGTCAGGCATCCGTATTCTGAACTAAGGAAGAATATTCCTTAGTTCTTCTTTTTCTTTCTTGCTTTTTCTGTATCTTGACAGTTATCGTATAACACTGAGACGCCGTTTTTTTGAATTTTTTTGTTTGACAGGTTTGAAATTAATGAATTCAATCGATTATAAAGCTCGTTAACATTTGTTTACGTTTTAGAGATTTCTGATTGATTGAATTCATTAATTTCAAAATTATCAAACTTAAAACATCAAAATTGGCGGCAATACAATGTAATACATAATGCGGCCGAGTATTTGCCTATTTTGATTAAAAACCAAACGTTTTTCTTGAAGTTTTACTTTCATGCACGTGCATAAATAAATAAATTAGATTTCTTCCAAATATACCGTTTTTTAATAGAGATGTGAACACGCATTACTTGTCACAAATCTCATAAATTAATGAAAAACAATATTCCTTCTTTCTTAAAAGCTTACGCTGTAAAAATAGGATTAACCTGGTCGCTTGAGATAAGTCTCGAACACTTGACAATGTTCTACCGCTGGCTCAAACAAACACATTATATATAATTAAGATAAATTATAGAAGTCTCACAGAGATGAAGCTATAAATGTGAGAAACATGTAAAACCTGAGTGAGCCGGCTTAAGTAATCACTCTACACAATGCAATAACAAGTTCCATCGTAAGAACGCATAATCAAAATTTGAAAGTTTTATATATGTCCAAGTCTGAGAATCTTTAGTTTATTTCAGTGGACTATGCTAGAGACATCTGTAGTCTTTTATCATGAACTATATTTTCGTATCTGGTAATGATATCTATTACTTTATATATATTTTTATTTAATTAATCATATTACAAACATTTAAGTGATAAAAACTTCTGTGTTAATTTTAAAGATTACATCTTCTGATTATAATTGCTCATTACCTGCTGCTATTCATTTCTCTTGTTTATGTGGTGATTAGCGCAACTCGACAAATAAAACAAATTATATGTTTAACGACCACTTCAACAAGCAATGCCATCTGACTAAAGCAATCTCGACTCACTCACCATACGCGCATAAGAATATCCAGAGGCTAGTCGTGTAATAAGGACTGCAAGATATTTGAAAATGTATCAACAAAATAATGAATAAATTAACTGCATGGCAAAATTACAATTTATTTTAGTTAGCCAACTGTTTGTATATTTATGTACGTGTACCGAAATAAGGTGACGTTTGAAAGTTTCTAGCGGATGTAGAAATATCAACAGCAGGGAGTGCAGAACTGCACTTAGCGCCTAGTGCAGGTAGATGCATGAATGCATTTTGTGCATGCTCAGTTAATTCTGGAGAGAACTTTATCAAATAATGAGCCCTTGAAGAAATAGCAAGAAGGAGACCATTTTTACATTTTTAGGGAAACTTATTCATAAGACACAACTCTATAAATACCTATTATTTATGAAAAATAATGTAAATATTAACGCAAATTGTATGGTAATAAAGGCTAAAGCTAGCAGAAGAGGAACAAAAGTAGACTAAATACAGTGGAGATAAGATCCCTTAGAGGTATGTGTGGCAAATCCATTTATGATAGAATCAAGAATGAAGATATTAGGAATCAGTGTAAAGCTGATAAACGTATGATCAATAGAATGAAAAAAGGTTTGGAGAAAAAAAGAGAGATGATTTGGATATTTTGAGTGAATGAATGAGGTAAAAATGGTGGTAAAGATATATATAACGCAAATTTTGACGGCACCAGAAAGAAAAGGCGACTGCGGAAGTCGTGGTTTGTCCAGATTAATCAGATACTGAAAAATTGTCCTATTAGGAGCCTCAACAGCCGTCGAGCATGCATGGAAAGATGTACAAATATATATGAGGCAAGAGTTTTATATCAGGGCAGAATTGTGTGGCACTCTATCCTCCCTTCCTATCTCCCGGGGAACAGCGTGACGGTAGGTAACTAAGTAAGAAGCATATTAAATAAAAACCAGAAGAACAAAAACTAGCTGCATTATTCAGCCATTAAATCTGATTACACCTATTGAAACATATAAAGCGACTTGAAGCATTTGAGATGTGGATCTTGGGATATAAGCAATGTTTTTACCATATTATGAGATACCTAGAAGGATTCCAGATCCTGTCTCTCATTATTCCAACAAAGTGTATTAAGTAAAGTTTTATTCTTCTTCCTATACTGGCTGAAGGGCACTAGGGCCTATTTTTTTCGAGTTTGCCGCCTCTTTTGATACAGACTCCCAGCTGTATTTTCATTTTTTGTGGGGTTTTTCCTTATTTTAACTAATTCCCTTATAGGGTGGGTTGTGGTAGTCTTTTGAAATTCATTCTTTCCACATGGTCTTTCCAATACCTTCACCATCTTTTCCATCTGACAATATCGTGGTTTTTTTCCGGTCCTTGGTCTTTGCAAAATTTTTCCGATTATTTTCTGATACTTGACAGGTTACTAACTTCGTTTTTCATTTGATTGGTGGAGTGAATCAAAATAAATAACCAAAAATAGTTATCAGAGGCCCTGGATTAGGATAACCTGTATAAAAAACTCAGGATATCCTATTCCAGGATTTAAAAAAAAGTCAAGATAACGGAAAATCCACAATCAAACTGTTTCGAGCTACAAATAAAATGATGATCACAAACGTAATCTTTTGTCTGCAATAACCAGATAAGCACCAGAAGAACAAATGGAGATTGGAAAATACGCTGCGAATTAAATCAGCAGTACATCTGGCAGAAATGTGATGCAAAATAATGTGAATACAGAAAAATTCAAAACCATACACATTCGATAAAACATAAAAAACAAGTTTACCACATGTTGTTCATCTAGTGGTTGAGTGATCACCTCGTGATCAATTGGTTGGGAGTTCAATTTCTCTTTTCGTAGTACAACCGTGTAAAATACTTTGAAAATAGTAAGAATACTAGCTGTAACCTATCAAAATTGATAGTACTTTTACAGTTCGGTTCCTAAGGAATAAGTATTTCTTTAATTATATAAAAAAATTACTTTATAGAAGAAAAAAATTTTTACTTTTAAGAAACAAAAAATGAAAAGAAAAACAAATTTACTATAAAGAAATTACGAACGTTAAACGAAGTTACAGGAATAGACAGACTGACAGACGGACGGACGGACAAGCCACGAATTTATTATAATTGGGATTGATATATTGACGTATTCCGTGCACGAATCACCATTAAAAAAAACTATATTTCATTTCACTAGAATCGACAGCCAAAGTTAAATTTAGAAGTGAAGCGAATATATAAATGAGCATACGAATTACCAGAAACGCCTCACGTCAGCCGTGTACTCTAAATAGTAGCGACGTGCAGTCACTGGAATTTCTATGAAATAAATCGAAATCAAATGTGCATCTCGAAATTACTATTATGAACATAATATTCAGATTTTTAATATCGGTATCATATTATTCTGTCAGATGTACGGATGAAACACGCTATTCCATGAATAATTTACTTGTCTATTACACAAAACTCGCAGCATAGAACTAAGTAAAAATAAACGGTTCAGGACGAATTTTTTCTTGACTTAACTAGATCTACGGAACAAATTTGTTGGGCGCAAACAAGTGAGATAAATGAAGAATTGACATGAAGTTAGGTACAGAAAAGACGGAAATAAAACTTCTAGCCGTAGGACGAATTACGGCAAGAATTTTAAATCGGAAAAAACAGATAGGTCACGTTAAACAGAAACGTCATAAATAAAACTTCTAGCCGTAGGACGAATCACGGCTAGAATTTTAAATAAACTTTTTCTTAAGATAAGTAAGATAGATTAATATTAGGTCCTTACATATGAAATTGGCATTTTGCCGTACTGGCAAATTTGATCTCAAATATCTTCTCTTTGGTTAGGAATTCCAAATCCAAATTTATACAGCTATTTACTCATGTATTTGTGTTTTGAAAATTATAATTCATTTGTTTTTTCCTCAATTGTTTTTTTCTTTGCGTCACTCAGTTTACAAAATGAAAAACTTGAAATATCGCGTTATTTACGAGTACGAATTCCACCGTGGCACCAGTGCTGCAGAAACGGCTCGAAGGATTAATGATGTGTATGGCTACGGTGCCGCAAAAGAAAACACAGTGCGTTTTTGGTTCCAACGTTTTCGTTCTGGAAATTTCGACCTGTAGAACAAGCCCCGTGGACGGCCGGAGACCAAAGTTGATAATGAAGAATTGAAGGCTATTTTTGAAGCGGATCCATCGCAAACCACATCCGAGTTAGCTGCAGGCTGCGGTGTTAGTGATAAAACTGTTTTAATCCACTTGAAGCAAATTGGTAAGGTGAAAAAGCTTGAAAGGTGGGTACCTCACGAATTGAGTGAAGCAAATCAACAAACGCGCGTTGACTGCTGCGTTGCATTACTCAACCGGCACAATAATGAAGGGATTTTAAATCGAATCATTACCTGTGATGAAAAGTGGATCCTGTACGATAATCGGAAGCGCTCATCGCAATGGCTGAACCCTGCCGAACCAGCCAAACCATGCCCCAAGCGAAAATTGACTCCAAAAAAGTTACTTGTGAGCGTTTGGTGGACTAGTGCTGGTGTCGTTCACTACAGCTTTCTTAAATCTGGCCAGACGATTACGGCAGATGTCTATTGTCAGCAACTGCAACCTATGATGGAAAAGCTAGCTGCTAAACAACCGAGGCTGGTTAATCGCTCTAGGCCACTGCTGCTTCATGATAACGCTAGACCACACACTGCACAACAGACGGCTACCAAATTAGAGGAGCTTCAATTGGAATGTCTAAGACATCCACCGTACTCTCCGGACCTTGCCCCAACAGATTACCATTTTTTTCGAAATTTGGATAACTTCTTGCAAAGGAAAAAATTCAACTCCGATGGGGCAGTCCAAACCGCCTTCAAGATTTTATTGATTCCCGTCCGAATGGTTTTTTTAGTAAAGGGATCGATGAACTACCTATGAGATGGCAAAAGTACATAGATAGCAATGGTACATACTTTGATTAAATAAATATATTATAATAAAAAAAAATCGGCTTTATGTTCCTCCCATACTAAACGCCAATTTCATATGTAAGGACCTAATATATTTATGAGTGATGGCACCTACATTAAATTCTTGAAATATATTTACAGTCAAGTTTTTTTGAGAATTGTTTTAATAATTATTTTTTGTATTATAATTAATGACTGTACGTTGGACTTATAAGCCCTTCCCTACACAATAATACCATAATGTAAGAGGGACTACACCAACGCGCGTAATACACCATTTTATTAGTATTTTTGTTTAATATATTGCGTAGATTGTAAAAAAAACATAGATCAGTTTTCTCAATCATTCCACAGTCAGATTGACATGGTCAATGGTCATGCCATTTGACCTATTTGTCAATTGTTATTCCTAAATATTTAATATTAGACTTATGATTAAGTTTAGTACACTCAGTGTTGCATGTTTCATTATTTTTACAGTTTATACAATAATTAATCGTTAAATAGAGATTTTTGGATACTTATTCTTGGAGTGTGAAGGGAATGATAAATGTTTTTTTTCCGAATTAAGTGACAGAAGATTGTCATCGAACCATTCTTTGATGGCCTTTATGTCGTGATAGGCTGCAATACTAATTCCATTCAATGTTTTATTTTCAATAATAATTATTGAAGTATCATGCAGTATTTTTTTTTTTTTTTTTTTTAAATTTAATGGCTTGTCACCCAGTAAAAGGATGTTATTGCCAAAAACTAGTCAATAGGTCATCGACATAAACATTACAGCTCAATGCAATTACTCTCTAAAAATCGTAGTAACACTTTCAATACTTCCCGTCGGCAGTCTGTAAGCAAGAGCTGGATATTTGTAGGGAAAGGGACATTAAGATCTGCAAGATCCTGGAGTAGGGACTGAGTACCGACATTTAAAATGCAATTGAAAAACAAGTGGTTCAAATCCTCCTCCTCTTGTCCACACTCACAGATTGAGGAGTTAAGAACATGAATTTTTGCAAGGTGTAAGCGGATAGAGCAATGACCCAGACGCATTCGGCAAACCATTGAAGTCTCCCTCTTGCTCAATCTGATCCTGTGAAACCAGGTTCGAGATGGGATAAGTGGCTGAATAGCGGCGTAGTGTCGACCTTTTGACATTTTAGTGAGGTCCCAATGAGACTGCCACTGAAGTGCGGCATCGTTTCTTGTAATATTGAAAAGATCGCTCACTGGAATAGTGGAAAATGTGGCATCCCCCTGTGAGATTGCATTTTTAGCCAGCGAGTCTACCATTTCATTACCAGGGATGCCTACATGACTCGGAATCCAAGCCAAACAATTTCAAATTTATCCAAGGAAAGGTCGTGAATTATACTCCGAATTTCCATGCAGATCTGATCATCAGGGTGCCGAAAGGGGCTGGATTTAATTTTGAGCAGAGAACTTAAGGAATCTGAAAGAATAAGGCACTTCTTTGATTGTTTTGGTTTACATGATTTTAGCGCTTCTCGGATTGCCAAGCACTCAGCAGTAAAAATGGATGTCTCTTTAGGGAGTTGAAATATACCTTGGATACCATCATTTGGACAATAAAACGCAGCACCCGTACAGCCGGTTGCCTGGAGTTTGGATCCGTCAGTGGAAATTTGAGTCCAGCCATACCATTCTTTATTTATTATTTCAGAAAATATTCTCTTAGGGTTAGGAGTGAATTTGTCAATTCCCAAGGAAATGACTTTAGGGGAAAAAATGTGATTAGAAAAAGGAAATTTGTAGATAGGGAGAACAGGGTTTGATTGAACTCGAGTGATGAAACTCCCCAATCTGGAGAAGCTCCGAGTCAAAAGAGGAGGAGTTTTGCCTTTCCAATATGCACTTGACTTTGTGAGATCAAGGAGGGATTGAGAAATAGCAAGAATAGGGTGGTTGGGGACCCTGAAACACTTTATAGTAAAATTGTCAGCTAAATATTACCTTCTGATTGCGAGAGGGGGCTCCAATGTTTCCACCTGCAATGCATTAATCGGAGATGATCTCATGGCTCCAATAATCAACCTCAAGCATTTTGACTGAATTTTGTCTAGTTTTATTCCTAAATATTTCGGAAGAGGATCAAGCAAAAAACTAGCATAATCTATATGGTTCCGGATAAATGCATTATACATGAGTTTCAGAGTTAAAGGATGAGATCCCCACCATACACCTGATGTCGCACGGAGGAGGTTCAATTTCGTTTCGCACTTAGAGACCATGGAGTTTACTTGGGAGGCCCAATTTAATTTTCTATTGAAGATAATGCCTAAAAATTTTATTTCATTGGCGAGTTGGATACTGAAGCCATCAAATGTGACACACGTCTGGGAAATACGATGTTTTCTTGAGAAAACTATGGCCTGACTTTTTGAGGGGGCCATTTCGAGTCCATTGGAGATAAGCCCGGAGTTGAGCCCCGAGAGAGCTCTAGCAAGCTTCTTTAAAGCAACATGTATATCCTTATCAGAGCAGTAAATTGCTATGTCATCCGCGTATTGGAGTATGGAGCATATCTCTCGAATGGACTCTTCAAGGTCAGCAGTAAATAAACTATGCAGAAGGGGGCTGAGGACCGAACCTTGCGGGAGTCCCTTCCAAAGATTTCTGATTAATTTATGAGACGGACCATCTATTAAGATCGTCCTTTCACATAAAATATTAAAGACTAGTTGTACTAATTTTAATGGAAGACCCAGTTTTATAAGCTTATATTTTAATAAGATAGGGCTCACATTGTCATACGCACCACGAATGTCAATAAAGGCTGCTGCAGTACACTTACCGAGAGAAAGAGATATTCTCATATCTGAGGTAAGAATACTCAGGTTGTCAAAAACAGATTTCTTTTTGCGAAAACCAAATTGAGAGGACGAAAGGAGTTCATTATGTTCTGCATACCAATCAATACGGTTTTTAATCATATGTTCAACCACCTTCAGCATGCAAGAAGATAGGGCTATTGGGCGGTATGAGCATCCAAAATCTGGGTCTTTATTTGGTTTTAGGATTGGGAGAACCAATTGGGCTTTCCATTCCTCAGGAATTTGTCCAGTTTCAAATATTTTATTAATGACAAATAAGTAATAATTTAAGGTGGAGGTGGGAAAATGTTGAATCATGATATAGGATATTTTATCCAGCCCGGGCGAGGAATTTTTAAGGTTTTGAAGAGGATAGGTTAATTCTTGAATAGCAAAAGGAGCATCTAACCAAGACGTGGGGCTTGAAAAATGAGTTAAAGATGGAGATTCACTGATATGAGGCACATGTGGAGGTGCCAGATTGTCAGCAAACACTCCTAGCCATAGATTGTTGGAAGACCGTTTAACGGAAGGAATAAAAGATGAGCGATACTTACGGATCATTGTCCATACAGTAGAAATAGGAGTAGTGGGGGATATAGAAGTACAAAACTGTTGCCAACCCTTTCTTTTTTTCTTCCTTAAAAATTTTTTGGTTTGAGCCTGAGTTTTTTTGACAACTAAGTAATTAGCCATACTCATATCTTTTTTGTAGGTAGACATAGCAGTTTTACGCCTTCTTACGGCCTGGGTACATTCTTCATCCCACCAGGGGGGAGAGGCGGGGAATTTTGGGTTAGGGTTTGATTTTGGGATGCTTTTGTCTGCTGCATGTTGGATAATTGAAATTAATTGAGAAAATGTTGATTGAATTTCCTCAGAGGTAATATGCAAAGGGAGGGGAGCGGTAGAGGATTCAAGGAGTTCGCGGAAGTGGTTCCAATTTGCTTTTTTTAAATTAAATTTAGGAACTCTTTTTACAGGAGATTTGGGTGATTTTGAGACAAATGAGAGGATTATAGGGAAATGGTCACTAGAGTGTGGATCTCCTAGTATTGACCAACTGGTTGACGCTGCTAAGGAATTGGAACAGATAGACAGATCCACCGCACTGGCTCGTTGAGACGGGGGACTGAACCTAGTGGGAGAGCCATCATTGAGGATAATTAGGTTATTATCGTCAATGAATGAAATAATATTAGTTCCAGATCGATCACAAAACGCACTGCCCCATGACTGAGAGTGAGCATTGAGATCTCCAAGAATAAAAAAAGAAGAAGGAAGAAGAGAGATAACTGAGTTCCAAGCATCAATGTCGAATGTGCCATTGGGGGGGCAGTATACTGACACATATCCCACATCATTGACTTTAGCACCTACTATTTGGAATGAGGGAAAGGACGGAAGAGGGATTTGAGAAAAGGAAAAGGAATTTTTTATAAGTAGGGCTACTCCGCCCTTGCCGTCTGGATGGTCATCCCTGAGACAGGAGAATCCTGGGATCTTAAACAGATAGTTCTGCTTAAACCAGGTCTCTGATATTGCTGCTATATCTATATTGTAAGTTTTTAGTAGAGAAACTATTTCATGTTTATTACAAACAGCACTACGGCTGTTCCACTGAAGGATTTGAACATCGGAGGCCATTATGAAGGGAGTTAAGAGATGAAATTATAGAAGCAGCGCTGGACGGTAAAGAATTGCTATTAGAAATTAAATTAATGAGTATCATAAGTAAAGTCTGAATAAAAGAAGAATTTTCATTGCTAATGGCATTTGACAGGGGAGTAGATGGTGGAAGAGTAGGAGTTTTTGTTGGTTGGCTAATATTAGAAGTAATGACATTGGATGGGTTAGAACTATAAGAGAACAGTTGATCATAATGTCCTTGTCTGTCATATCCCGGAGAGCTAGGAACTTTTGATTTAGGATTATGGTATACGGTTTTACGGAAAGAGGTAGCAGGAAGATTAGGTGTAAAGAGGCAACTCTGGGGAATTTGAGTAACGGGAGGTTGAGATGAGACATTGGCAAATGATTTTTTGGAAATCGAGAAAATTTTGGATGCTTGAAAATATGATGCATTGTTGGCGGCCATATATTGTTTTATGTTTTTTTGTCTGGTTAATTCTGGACATGAAAAACTAGTCGCCGTATGATTACCTGAACAGTTCACGCAGGTGGGGACATCGGGAGGATTTGGGCATTGATTGGTAAGATGATTTTCACCGCACTTGAAGCATCGAGGAGAGGATCTACATGTCACCTTAGAGTGTCCATAGCGGAGACAATTATAACACTGAATGGTTGGGAAAGTGTACAGTTCTACCGGCAGAGAATTGTACAAGAGATATACGTGAGAAGGAAGGGTTTGGCCTTCAAAAGTGAGGACCACTGTTTGTGATGGTTTCCATGTGACCAGAGGAAGTATCTTTATAGTTTAGGCGTCTAGCCTTTACAACTTTACCAATATTTTGTGAAGTAGAGATATACGAAATTATTTCTTCCTCTGAAAGATCAACGGATATTCCACGTACGAGACCCAGGCGGGTAACATTAAAGGATGGAACGTAAGCTTTGAATTTATTATTTTGTGAGTTGCTAAAACTTGTTACAAAATTGTTTGCCAAAGCTCCTGATTCAAATTCAACAGAGATTTTATATCTACCTTCTGCCTTAATACCATCTGGGCGAATGCCTTTTGTTTTTTGTTGCAAAATATGTTTACCAAAATCGATTGGGTGGATTGTACCTCGTTCTGTTCTCTGAACACAGACCAGAAAAGGGGATACTGCTGAATCAGAATACAACAGTTGAGGATGAGGAAGAGGACCCTGAGGAGCAGAAGAAGGCTCTAAAGCTGGGATTATTGAAGGCGTAGGGGAGATAGGAGGAGACGCAACGATGGTAGAGGCCTTAGGTCTTATTTTTGAAGATCTTTTTTCAATTTTCCTTTTTTTAAAAGCTGAAAAAGAGGAATCTTCTGAGGAATCCGAGTCCTCCAAAGGAAAACGCGATATTCCTCTTATGGTAGATGGTGAAGGATGAGGATCAGGGGGATCCGGAGGATCCGGAGGTCTTAAGTCCTCCATTAAGGATGTAGAAACGGAAATTCGTTAATATGCTACAATACAACAAAATATAAACTAAATACAAAGGGAAAAAAAGGTTATAAATATCTGTTTTATCCAAAATAAGTAATTATCCAAGAGAGCAAGCACAAACACAACTGTCACTTTGCAAACTTGCAACAATAACCATCATGCAGTATTACACTAATTAGTTGTATTTAACATGTGATAGTATTATTACTATATTACTACAATGTTGTATTTATTTTGTAAATTCTTGTATAAAATACAATATTTATAACATTTGGAAAAATATGTAAAGGTTTATAAGTACCTACGGGGTATCTAAGGGTTGTTATCTAGGAACCTTTTGCATTGTTTAGCCTGAAAGCCACACAAGTTGGGGATAACCCTTATTATTTTGCACTTGTTAACCCTTCGTAGGATTCAAAATGTATTTGAGAAGAATAATTCGGAAGGGATGAAATAAAAGCAGCATGTTTCCGTATAATTTCAATAATAACACAATAAAAATGTGTGCTTTGAATCAAAATCCGGTATTTTATTCGTGTAAGTTGATCATTAGCGAATCCAATAAATTTTTTAAAATAAATACATTATATTGAAAAATAAAAAATAAATAAAAAAAAAAAGGATAAAAATAAAACTCAAAATTTAATACAATAGGGTGTCTCATAGGTAGTAGCAAAAACTTTACAGGTGGATTCCTGTCTTGATAATGATTCTAAAATATTCCAACACGACCTATTTATTATCATATCATATTTATTATCAATAGTTATGGAGATATGCAATATCAAAATTTGCATTTTTTTTTTCAATATTTCTGCAAAAAGTTCAACTATCATTACAATAACTTTTTTTTATTTAAAATATAATGGAAACCTAAGAGGTTTATGGATAACATTTTTACATAATTCAATATAAGAAATAATAATAATATAATTTAGATACAAATTCATTTTTGTATAGTTGGCCGAGGTTTAGCATTTTTGTCACATTTGTTTTGAATTTGTCAGTGGTCAGTTGTTTGGTCTGTTGTGGCAGGTCATTGCAAATTAGTCGGGATTGTCCTGTTTTTGTTTTGTGTTATGTGTGTTATGTGACAGTTTTGAGCCATTCTAGTGTTGTGTTGGTGTTTTTCGTGTATTTTGTGTAATTTTATGTCTTCGTCTTGTACTTCGCCAATTGCTAGTCTGGTTTGAACTTGATTATGAAAAATTCATTCACTTCAATATAACTCAATTAAAATTATAAAAACAATGTAAAAAATCTATTTTCAATTTTTGCCAGTTTTTATTTGATTTGTATTGAAGTAAATGAATTTTTCACAATCAATATAGGTGACTGTAACGATACTTCACTTTTAATTTTTTGCAAAAAATAAGTCAGAAATATTGAAAATAAATTACTAACTTTTATATAGCATATCGCTATATAAAAGTTATAGCTATAGTTTTCGCTACTAACTATGACATACTTGTATACAAAAGGCAGGCAAAAGGCCCTTGAGGTGAGTATTCGCGTAAACGGCGCTATATAAATTATCCAAATATTATTATTATTATTAACATCTGTTCATCTTGTTTTCTTTAAAACCGATTCATATTTGTTTTCGGATGCGATTATTTATTTCAGTAAACATAAAATGTAAATATATATATAATATAACTCGGCGTGGTAAGGGTTGGCGGTTTGAGAGGCGGCGTATAAAAAAGAAATTAAGAATATTAATTTACTCGTCAGCGACGGCAAAATATCATTTTTTAATTTTTTTTTTTTTTTTGAGCTAGTAGTCAACTAATTTTTACGATTGATTTTTAGATAATTATTATCGCCATTTAATATGATTAAATATGATCGTTTTTATTCACAAAAATGTTGATTTTATTATTTTTCAGTTGTGACTTTCACTGGGTACCCGGCCCGTGGGAGCACTGCACTGCCACCTGTGGAGAGTCGGGAGAATCACACCGCCAGGTGTACTGCGTGCCGCTAGCTGTCGCTAATGGCACGTAAGTTGCCACGAATTTTTTTTGCCTATTGAGTCGTGGTAAATGAAATGATATACATATACACCTACAAGTGTTTAATAGCTAGTAGAAAAAACTTTTGGGGGAATCTTCTGTATTCAATTTTGAATGGATAATATTCTTTATCAGATTTGTTTCAGCTACGAGCTACGAAGATAAAATCCATCAATTTTGCATTTTTTTAAAAATATTTTTGACTTTTCTTGTGTAAATTGTTGAACAATCATTTGAGAACGTTTAGGTAGCCAGTACTGTATTTTTTAAATTTTTTAAATGACGAAAACCTTACGAATAATATTATTCAGATTTCTCCAGGGTTTTTAATTTTCTTTGACTTGAATTTTGACTACGAATTTTAAATATTCAATATTAATTAATTTAATGATATTCTAACATCGTAAGCTGGAAGTATTGAAATAAATGCAAACTTTGATTTTGCTGATCTCCGTAACTGTCGACACTTAAATATTTTCTATTCAAAATTGAATGAAGACTTCCCAGAAGTTTTTGCTACTAGCTACGAGACATCCTGTGTATGTTTATTGGAATTTCAGTTCACTCAAAATATTGTTTTTAGCTTAAATGGCTTATTTGTTGAAATATATGACATAATGCATAAAAAACCTTTAGAATAATTAATCTTATACAACCAATGAAATAATGAAATCTATCACAATTCAATTTCTTTTTTTGATTTTATACCTACTTATTTTTATCTTTGTAGGGTGGTTGAATCGTTTCGTAATCACATTCGACGGAGATTAGCAGGTTCTTGGGCGAATTTATTATTAATTACCTATGTGAGATTTATTTATGGGTAATTCCCATTTTTTAAAAAAACCAGTGTGACTATCATTTTTCCAAGCTGTAGCACTTAAATATCGGGATCGTGATTTATGTTCACCAAATATAAGTAATATATTGTAAATTTAGAATATATATATGTAAATTAAGTGCATAGTTATTTTTTTATTAAGTGCCAAACCATCAAAAATGTCCCTTCCGTGGGTGTGATTACTCTAGCTTTGCGGGAAAAAAAATATCATGTCTTTCTCTCCTTATAATAAATACGTAAAAAAGATTGCCAATATGAACTTCAATAAATTTACTATTTAAATATATTAACATAATGTCTACAGCTATAAACATTCTTTTTTTTTAATAGATAAAAGTCAATTTATTTGTCCCTTACATGGATGTGTGTCACACCAGTCACATTTTATAAAAATATTGTATATTTTTGACAAACGCTACTGTGAATAAACTAAGTAATCTTCTGCCATCTTGACTCAGTTGGCAGTTTCTACCGGCGTTGTAACCGCTACGAGAAAATCTTATTTAGTTTCCTAGTGTCAAAATCCGTAAAGCATAAGTGGTCACAACCGTGTTGATCGTCAAAGGTATGTACACTTCAATAATGAACTTTGCTTTTGTGGTTTAATTGCGTTTATGTATCGAAAACACTATACTAAATTTGTATGTTCATGGTTGATTAAGTGGTTATGTTTCTACGATTTTAATGAAAAAAGTCACTTCCATGGACGTCACTTCCATGGATCCGTGGATAAAAATTGACCCATGGATGTGACTGTTGACTCATGGAACTGACAATTATATATTATATGGGCGCGACTTTACAGAATGCTTGCTTCGTTTATTTATTTTGTTATTGTTTATTATCCATTTATTGTTGATTTTAGATGCCAAAACACAAAAAGCATTCAAAAACTGCCGAAGGGATACCTCAACGAAAACACAACTGTGAACGAAAACGAATCTGAAACAAATGCAAACGAATTAAAATAAATACAGTTTTGAAATGCAAAGGTTATTTCCAAAAAGTATCACCTCCTTGTAGTATGTCACTCCCATATATGTATTACATTCGTGTAGGAAATGTCACTTCCACGGACATGAGGTCACTACCATGGAGGACATTTTTTTTCACACCCCTATAATTCACTACCTTAAGGGCTGCAAGCTCGGTGAATATTTTTCCCTTGAAGAGAAAGACCAAAACTAATAAGATCCATCATCACTTTTACTACAAGGACGTTTTCATTTTTTTACGTATTTTTTGATAAAAAATTGGAATAACCCTTATAAGCCCCTAACAGTTAAATTAAAATCAATGTGTTTCATTATCCATTTTATTATATTACAATACGTTTGTTTGTTTTTCTATACTCTTAAACTCCGTGATTGAAAACTGTGATAAAACATTCACTTTTCTGACAAAATTAAGCAATAATTTGTTACTAAAATTTTTCTGTTTTGAGTTCAGAGCCAAAGCGTAAAGGTAAAAAAATTCACATCTATGTATTAATTTCATTTCAAATTTGTATATAAAGAAATCGTTAGCTACACAGCTAGAATCTATATATAGAGAAGGATCCAGCGACCGCCAGACTAAATTTATAGTATCGAAGCTGAAATATTTTTTGTAGATGTACACTATAGTAGGTAATATAGCTTGGATATTATGACATATGAGTTAGGGGGATTTTGGCAGACAACAGGTAAAAAAGATACAAAAAAGTGATCAAATAAAACGTTAAAATATAAGATATCGGGTAATATTGTTAAATCGTGGCTCGAGTAGAACATATAAAATTCAGATTTGTTACTATAACGTAAATGACATGATTATTTATAGAGCTTCAAAGCGTCGGGTGAAAGAAATGACCCGCTTAAAGTGTCTGACAATCAATAAATGGCTGGTTCAAAACAGAAGTAATCCAAGTAGCATTTTGTTAATGTTGAGATAATGAATAAAACGCGTTTTTGTGAATATTCTAATTGTGTCTAACATATGTATTAAAATATGTTTGATAAATGATAGATATAAACATAACTTAGGCTTAATGTACGGTGAAGTGATCCAAGTAGCATTTAATGAACTTTGATCACATTTGCAGTAAAAAAAAAATTTTTAACACAAAACGGAAATGTCAAAAAAAAAAGTTTGTTCAAAAAAGTACTGAATTGCACTTGTATTACTTTCGTACAAACTTAATTCACACCCAAGGAGTAAAAAAAGTGCCTTAGCTTAGTTTCGCCAAAAATGCTACTTGGATTATTTCTGTTTTGAAACCAAATCCAAATATGAGTGTATAGTACTGTCCCGTTAAACATTACTACTAATTACTACTAATTTTTTTAACCTGTATTATCTGTTATTACTACCAAAATCTACCGAACTCAAATGTCATAATATCGAAACTTTCTTGCCTACTACATTGTACATGTATAGAAAATATTTCAGGTTTGGTACTATAACGTAAGTCTAGGGTCGCTGGCTCTCAGTCTAATTGTTTTTTGTATTCTTTTTTTTTTAAAATCCTGTACCTGTTTTATGTTTAAGCGAGAACGTGTGGCGCTATATGGTTCGCGCAGAGAACTGTGGCGACGACATACCCGATCGGGATAGGCCCTGCAATCGATTCGTTTGCCCATCGTATTGGATGGAAGGATTATGGACAAAGGTACGAAGGTGCTAATAGGTGTATCCATAAGTAATCAATTATTTAAGTGGCAACAAAAAAAAGAATTTAACTACATGTAATTTTATTTTAAATCGATTATATAATCTCCATCGTTATCTAGGACCTTTTGCCATCTTGTTAGTAGACTTTTAATTCCCTTTTCATAAAATTCAGTACTCTTTGAAGAAAAATATGCTTCTAAGTGAGTTCAAACATCATGGACATTTTTAAAATTTTTATTCTTTAGGTAGTATTCCAAGGACCGGAATAAATGAAAATCGGATGGTTCTATGTCTGGTGAATATGGGTGATGAGTTATAACCTCCCAGTTTAGCTGCCTTATTTTTTCTTGGGTTAATCTTGCTGCATGCGGTCGGGAATTATCATATTAAAATATTACCACTTTCTGTTGACCAAACCTGGTCGTTTTACCAACAATTGGTTGTGCAATCTATCCAATTGTTGGCAATACAATTCAGCCGTAACTGTTACTCCCGGTTTCAATAGTTCAAAATGAATTATGCCACCAGTCCCACCAAACGCATAATAACACCTTCTTTAAAGTGAGGGATGGTTTAGGAGTAGGAACGGCTGGTTGATTTGGAGAAAGCCATTGTTTAGTTTCAGTTTCAGTTTTTTTTTCAGTTTCAGTGGCGATAAATCGGCGTTCATTAGCTCAATATCTTTTATAACAGCTTGCATCAAAACATAATTAATGTTAAGAATATTTACAGAGTTTTGAATAAGATAGCAACAAATACAATATACAATTTTTTGTATGCAGGCCTTTATCGTTACCTACCTCGCTACGTACATAAAAATACCTGTTCTGAGGTAAGTAGCCATTCCATTCATTGAGACTCCATTTAAATATTTAATTTCATGGTTATGTAATTAGAAGAATAAAAGAAAAATAAAGTAAAGTAATTTAGAATAAAAAGTATATAAAGTAAATAAGAAATAAAGTAAATAAGAATAAAAATATAAGTAAAGTAAAGTAAAAAGTATTTACACATATGAACAAACAAAAGTGTAAATAAGTAAATTAATTCCAAGATTGATAATATAAGAACAAAGTATACAGTAAATGTTCAGTAAATACAGTATTCAGTAGTTCAGTGCGCTTGTTGTTGTTGTACAAGACCCATTTCTCGTCACTAATAACAATCCTTCATAAAAATGGATCACTTCTTTCTCTGCACAAAAGAGATATGCAAATTGATCTTTATTCATCTCCGACAATAGATGTGGGACCCATATACCCTGTCTGCAAACCTTCCCGATTTCGTGAAGATGTCTTTGAACTGTTAACCAGGTAGCCTGAAGGGTGTTGGCTATTTCCTGGATACTCAGTTTGGGATTCTGAGTTAGACTGAAGCAAACATTCCACACTAAAATAATTGATTACTTATGGGTACACCTAATATGTACCTAACCAATATCTGAACCAAAACTCCTTCAAATAGAAATTTTGCGACACAAATCATCCTAAACTTTCCTCACTCGATTCATGTGTCCTTTTGTGTGTTTGATATTTTAGGTCTGCGCGTAATTTATATTTAGTATAAGAGATTATTGCTAAATAAATTCGTCATATTTGACAGCTTGTCTTCATCCAGGGATTAGCATGCCATATTTCGCCGTTAACGTAATCGCTGCATTTATCAGAAGTAGTAGGATTACCGGAAACTGGATGCCGTACCTATTTATTGTGAGGGTTTTGGCTTTTAAAAGGAAAAATAAATATATTGGAGTGTAAGAGGTGCATAGAAGTGAATATTTTTTTACAGTTTTGCTATTGACTAGATGTATACAAATATTCAAAACTAAGTTACTTAGTAAAATAGAGAGTTAGAAAAAAATGACTTTCTTTTCCATGTTTGAATTTCAGTTTTACATATCGTAGAGAAAATAATATAAAAATACATTCCTCCGCTATAAAGATTCTTTTCTTTCATAAAAATTTTTTTCAAATAAAATATGTTAGAAATTTTTTTATTTCATAAATCATTACTGAAAATATTTTTGGAAGATGTTCAAGTTTTCTCGAAAAAACAAATATGATATATAGATTATATATATATTAAGAAATAAATAAATGAAAAATATAAATAACATATATATATATATATATATATATATATATCTATATAATATAATTATATTTCGGCTTATGGTCGTGAGAACAACGCCATCTAGCGTAGAGTAGCGTCTTGGTAGCGTTAGTGACAGACATTGTTTCGATTGTTAGAGTGTGTAATCGCAATACTCGTTATGGGATATTAAATTTATAAGCAACAAAAGGGATGAACAATTATTAAACTATTTTCGAGTCTGCGTTTCACAACTTTGCACTTTTTAATGCACTGATAAGTTTGTGTATAATACGCAAAATGTGTCAATGTATTATAATATGTACGTATCATAATAATTAGCTACGGTCGGATGACGGCGTGTTCAGTACGCAACGAACTTTTGATCTTACATTGGTTATTTACACTGGTAGGCTTGTCTCAGCCTCGCACGGACAAAATTCACGATAGTACGTATTTTCGCAGTGTTCTTCCCCGTGCGCCCCCGGGATCTCCACGCGGCCGCTGACCTGCCCGGCGGCCGAGCTGGCGGCGTGCGGCCCCCGGCCGGGCCTGCGCTGGCGCGCCTGCCGCGGCTCCTGCGGGGCCTGCCGCCGGGACCGCAGCCCCTACTGCGCGCTGCCCCAGCTGCTGCGCTACTGCCTCATCCCCACCTTCCGCAGCTTCTGCTGCCGCTCGTGCCAGGACTGGATGGGGCTCGACCACCCCCGAGATACTTCCGGTTAAAAATACCAACTGTTAAACAGGGTTATTTGGAAAACGTTAATAACCTACGTGGTTTGGGCATGTCGAGCGAATGAATGAGGAAAGAATGGTAAGAAAGATGTGTAATGCAAGTGTCGACGGCGCCAGAAAGAGAGAGCGACCGCATTAGCCAGATACTGGAAGATGGTCCTGATAGAAGCCTGAACAACCGTCGAGCTTGCGTCCGAGAATGTATGAATGCGGATGAAGCGAAAGTCGTATGTCAGGACAGAAGAGTACGGCGCTCTATCCTCTCTGCCTGCCCCCACGGGGAAACGGCGTGATGGTAAGTTGGTTTAGTTAGTTAATAACCTCGCAAGACTATATTCCTGCCTTGATTGTGAGTCCAAAATGACTATAATACCAATAGTTATGGAGATACGCGACATCAAAGTTTGCTTTATTCTTTCAATAGGTATTTCTGACTTATTTTTTGTAAAACCTTTGACTATCATTACAGCAACTTATATCGAATATGAAAAATTCATTCCGCTTAACATAAGTCAATTAAAATAATACGTAAAAACCTTCCAATTTCAATTGGATTTTCTGCAAGGTTTTTATCATTTTATTTAACTAGTATTGAAACAAATGAATTTTTCGTAATCGATATAAGTTACTGCAATGATAATTCAACGTTTTGTAAAAAAATAAATATTGATGCATATCTCCATGACTATTAATATTATTTTTGCTTGAAAATTTTCGACTCACAATCATGGCAGGAATATAATCCTAAGAGGTTAATAATGTTTTTCAAATAACCCTGTATTCTTACAGATATCCGAATGCTGATGTACTTCTAAAGTGACCTCTTAATTACAAAGAGTATTTATTTTATAAGCGGATGTCCCACAGAATATCAAATTGAAAAGAGACAAATTGAAGCCCCATAGACCAATGGGTATATAACATTGGTTTCTCACACCAAGGGTTCCGGGTTCGATTCCCGGTGAGGACACACTAAATCTATGTGATGTACTCAAGCTTGGATGTTTTTCTGATATAACGACTTTATAATTGGGCCTATTGGCCTGTTGAAGAGTTTAAAAAAACCTTTCTTCAGGATTCTTCTTTCTCCTTATGCTGGATTACTTCTAAACTAAATCACTCCGACCTCTAAATTGTAATGAGTTTTTATTTTATAAGCGGATATAAAAGTACACTCAGGATATAAAATTGTACAGAGATGACATAAACCGCTTCTATACACGAGGGAGTTAATGTTACAGTGTAAGAATATCCTCTCTTGCGTATATTTAAGTTACCTACATTTATACTGAATTTAAACTATTTATTCTTACAAAAATCCCCTAGCAAACAAATCGTTTTTTTTTTTTCAAAATAGACGATTTTTTAAATTATTAGAAATTTCGTTCCAAACCGAATTTCTTAAAGTAAAAACGTATTTTTGTAATGTAAACGAGACTTACTAATACATTATACCTTTAAGAAGGATTTATATTGACTTTATCAAAATTGTTTTAAAATTTACAAGCTCATAATATTCTTTTTAAATGCCAAAAGCAACGTACCAATAAATTTACTTTAGTTAATTTCTATGTATTTTGTAGTGTGTGGGATATCCACATTTTGGTGTCGTTAAATTTGGTAACATTCCTGTCCCGCCATATATTTTTATAATTTCCTTTTGCCATTTTTTAATACATTTCTGAGGTATTTGGTGAATTTTTCAATGTAATAAAATAAAATAATAAATACGATCATCATCAAAATTACGCGTGATTATGAGTTATTATCTAAAAAATGAATGAAAATTGATGTGTAACCATGTGAGCTCTTATCGATTCAGGAAGTCGAGGTCAGTCAATGAATCTTCAAGTAATAAAAAAAAATTATTACATTAAAAAAATAAAGAAAATTATATTTATGAAGAAATAATTTAAAATAATAAAGTATAGTATTTATTTTAAAATAATTGAAATTGTATTGTTCTTCGTTAAACACTGGACTTACGCCTGACTATCTGACGTTTAATTTAACATACTGAGGGCTAAGATGCTTACACATCAACAAGTATTCTTTTGTTTGGGAAAAAATAATTAATCGTTACTTCTACCGAAAGATTATATATAAATTACAAGCTTCTCTTTTCTCAAACAAATTCTCGAGAGTAAAATATATTGCGTATTGTATCATTCTCTTCATATGATTCAATAGTATTGACTGCGTAAAAATAAACGCTCTTAATAAATTATCAACGCATATTGTGATTAAATTTAGGAGATGTTTGCATGCCAACAGAACTAATGGTGCTGAAAATGATTAAGTCAGGAAGATTTTCTATAGGTTCTATTGTTTGCAAAATGTTGTCATTGTTTGTAAATTGTCAGATCTGTTTAATAATGTCCAAATAATACCTTGACTTTCACATTAACCTGACATTAAAATGTTATAGCGGTAATCAAATTTATTGTTTATCCACTGAAATTTTAGAAAATTATTGAAAATATTAACGTGTGTCTATTATAAAATTATGATTTGTCAAATTTCGGTTTCAGTGACATTTCGGCTGCCTGCATGAGCAGGTATGCATGTCTAACATTTGTAAATTAATTGTTTTAATTCAAAATATTTAAATTCTTTCTAGCAAAGAATGATTAAAAATAAATGCGGTAGGAAAGCGCATTTTCTGTCTCATTCTGGGCAAGATGTTTCTTTTTATTTCTTTCTTAATATTTCAAGATAGTTCATTCCAAGTAAAACAATACATTGCTTTTGCACCTTTTTTGGATTATGAGATGAAATAAAGAAAACAAAAAATATTTTAAAACAGAATTTATTTTGGTGATATGAATGAAGTAGTTGCAAATTAGAAATAAACAGAATAATAATAATTAATAAAAATTGAAAATATATTAAAAAATTAACAATTGAAAAAAACTCTAAGAAGCTCTATACATGTGACTTAAAAATAAATATAATGTTCAAATGATATGTTGACAATATTTTTGGTTTTTAACAAGATTTAACTTATTTTACATTGTAGTAAATAATAAACTAAAATACTAACAAAAATAACCGATAGATTACAATTTTTTCAGAAGATATTTGATTGATATGAATTGAAAATGATATTTTAATAGTAGGTATTAGGTTTTTTTAATATTGCGTATAATAATTAATACTATATGCATATTTGTCATGGTGTACTATATATGATTGTAATATAATATTTGGTTGTTTTCTTTATTATAACAAGTCAAATGAAATACTTTTATTGTTTAAATAATAAATTGCATTTTATGCGTCATAAAAATATTTACATTTGAAAACGAGAAACAGTTTTTTTAATATAATTAATATTTTTGCGTAATAAGTAATAAACTTAATTAGAAATAAACATACAAAAATTAATATAAACAATATATATTTTCTCAAATGAATTGTTTTCTTAAGGTTTGGCTATTGACTAGATCTATACAAATATTCATAACTAAATTACATATACAGAGTATGTACGTTTCAAAATGATAAATTGAAATGTGCATTTGAAGGTTGCATAACTAAATGTAATGATTAAAAAATATACATAAATGAAATTTTAAAAAAAGATTTATTTTCTGTAAATTTGCAAAAACATTTTAGGTATCAAAAATGCACAGTGAAATTAAAAATATTTTACAATTAGTAACGGTTTTTATTTAAAAAAATCGTTATAATTTTTTTTAGCTGAAGAACACATATTCTACAAGCAAACATTTAAAGCATATTTTGGGAAACAAAACTATTAAATGTTTTATAGGTAGGTACTATATAAATATAAACAAAAAAATAAAATAATACTTCTTATATATGTTACATTTTATTTTCTCCATTTGCTATACTAATAATTGTAGTAATTTGATTTCATAAATTTATATTGTGCGCTTGTTATTTTTTTCAAATAATACAATGTTATTAATTTCACCAAAAAATAAAAAGACATTTTGAATACTTTCGTAATTTTGAATTATTATTGAATAACTGATACTAGAAAATGAATG
Organism: Agrypnia vestita; assembly: GCA_016648135.1. Classification (NCBI taxonomy): domain Eukaryota; kingdom Metazoa; phylum Arthropoda; class Insecta; order Trichoptera; family Phryganeidae; genus Agrypnia; species Agrypnia vestita. Next base: position 3,482 of record JADDOH010000978.1, on the reverse strand, counting down.
TTGCCTTTGACATTAACCAAAAATTTTTTATTCCAGAATACGACTTGGATTAATTGACACAATTCTAAAAAGATTAAACATTCCTATTCTACGATTTAAGATTGGAAATTTTTTTATTAACATTTGCGAGTATCGTGGAAATTTAATTTATTAGTCATATTATATTTGGAGAGTGACGAGCCAAAAGAGTTTTAATGGTTATATCAAACGATCAATTCAATGATTTTTTCACAAAAAATGAAACTACCGACCGTGTATTAAGTAAGTGTGACGATTTAAGAGTACTGCTTTTTATAGTAAAAAAACTATGATTCAAATACCTCACATTGCCATTAACCAAAAAATATTGTAGACATAATCAATTGACACCGGTGGCTCATCACTGGATGTATAAATTCGATATAAAATTCAAATAAATTCATCTCAATTCATTGGTAGAGTGTTCTCCGAATGTCTTACAAAAACTAGAACGTGACTATATACAAAATGGATCAATACCCAGGCTCTTATTAGTAAATTTGGTATATTAATTTGTTATCATAAGATGAGATTTGGTAATTCTTATGTTAATATAATACGAAACATTACATTTATAATATAATAATATAAATCTACGTTATATTTTAGTATTGTCAACAATCATATAACTGATTAACAGTTTCTGAAATGTTTAATAAATAATGATGACTAACGAAATTATAAAGATGAGTTGCAAATAATATTATTTAATAATATGATTTTTATTACATTCTACTATAATATGCCCATGGCAAGTTGTAGTCTTAACTAAATAAATTATGTGAAATGCACTTACCTTATATTATAATATTTAAAAGTTCACAAATGTTTATAATATCAATATTTTATTTTGTGAAGTTAATACATTTTTAATGATACCGCGTGTCTTTTAATAATGGATAATTTAATCAAAATCTATTTTGGTTATAAAAGATTACATAATCCAACAATTTTTTAAATATGTTTAAGTGTTTTATTTAAAATCAGTTCAAGATTTGAACGAACCTAGGTTTATTTTTAAAATTTTACAATTTAATAATCATTAAATTTGTATTTAAATATTGACCAAAATATTATAAATTACATTGGTTTCAAATACAAATAACAAAAAGTGAATAAATATGAACCTAGTGGTACCGAAAATCATTTGTGTTGTAAATGCCAAATAAATTTACAGTAGGACAAAAAATAATTTGGAAATATATTTGTTCCTTAAATAATTGTTTTATTAAAAATTTGTACGCACCTTCGTGCGTACAAATTTTTACAGTGAAAACAGTGAAAAGATTATTATTCAAACGATTCAAATCACGAATAATCATAAAACCAATACGGTTTTTGACGCTTTTGTTGCATAATTTATTTAATTTAAATAAATTACGGTTGTCATTAAATTGAGTAAAAAAACATAAACTTCATCTGTCGATGAAAGAGTTCTCATACGAAACTCGAGTAGTTAAATATCTAAATATAATAATATCGTTGGCTAGAATGACAACTTTAGATAATGAGAGTGTAACACGCGATCAGCGCGCGGCCCACGTTGCGTGGTCATGCAAGTGTCGTTGTTAATTAATTATTATTATTTCCCGTGATTTTTCACGGGTGTGCGGATAGTAAAATTATAATTTAACTCAAGTAGAGACAACGTAGTTTATGTTTTTAACTTAATTTAATAATCATCACGAATAATCTCTACAACTTAAACGACAAATCCATCAATAAAACAAAATGCGGTACCTACATATTATCTGACGATCATCAGATTATCCGATGGTAAAAAAAACAAAAAATTATATACATTTTTACGGTGTTCAAAGTAAGATTGCTTTGAAGAATCGGTAAAAATGCAGTACGTAATTCTAAATACATAAAATAGAAAATAATAACCAATGTAATTAATTTCAACGCCTTGAAATCCGTTGAAAGGAAGTGCAGCAAACATAATTTACTTCCTCAAGAAGGCTCTGCCGATGCCGGCGAGCGCGCAGAGCAGCCTGCCCCTGGACGGGCGCGGCGGGGCGCCCTAAGCCGGTCAGATCTTCTCCACGTAGTTGCCGGGGAAGGTGCCGAAGCGGCCGGTGCGCTGGCTGGAGCCGACGTACCAGCCGTCGTCGCACTTCTCCAGCACGTACACCGTGTCCCCTTCCTGCAGCTCCAGCTCGTCGGGGTTCTGCGGACGGTACTTGTACATGGCGCGGTATCTGGAAGGACAAATTCAATTCTTTATTTAGGTTAAGACAGGACAGGAGTGTTAATAGGCGTGATGTCAGTGTGGTGGCTCAAAACGCATACACACACACGCCCGTGTAATGATGTACAGCATACGCTGACATCAAAAACGGCAGGCCGTCGCCCTCGATATAAAGGCCGAGGCAAGAACGCTGAGGACAGCAAACAGGCGACAAAGTAAGCCGGATCAGTGACCGAGTACAAAGACAATGTATAGCAGAGGGCACGGAGAGCGAGGAAACTCACCTTGCTGATCTAGACTAAATATCTACACGCGCGGTCGAGTAAAGACGAAATCATAACAACCCCGAGCCTTTGTTCTGGATCACTATATAAATCGGCGCCTGCAGAGCCGAGTATCTCACTCGCGCAGTGTCATTCTTACGGTGAAGCGCTCCCCGATTGAAGCCTCACTTCTCGGGAAGCTACCTATCGAGCGGAAGCTCTCGTCATTTATCGATTCATTATTGTGAACCTATAATTATTTTACTTGTAACTTTTGTCAACATTTATAAATATAAAAGTTACAGTAAGTAGGTAGAAATAAATTCTGTCAAACCATCGCGATTTTTACATCATCAACCACAGCAGAGATCTCCGACTCTACAAACGGAGTGGTGACCCTTGAGTTCAACTCTACCCAAAACCGGAGGGCTCATCCACCTCCAAAACAGTATTTAAAGAATTAAAGAATAAGTAACTTTAGAGAAGAAAATATTTTGAAAGGATTCTAAAAAATGATCCGGTTTTAATATACACCTTGAGATTAATAATATTTTTAATAACAATAAAATAATAGTATAAAATTGTGCATTCCGCCATTTTAACTGAAACACCGGTCAGAGCGAATGACGTCACGCCTAAGTATCCATCACAGTGTTTTTGAACCGTTGCCATAGACACAATGCAATGTTTACTGAGACTTGACGTCACGTAGACGAAACGGCAGCTGCGGGCGTTTTTGCGCGAAATTAAAAATATGTAGATGAAAATGCAATTATTTGCCTTAAAACTTAGTTTGTCACTGAAATAATGTTATTTTCGGTAATAGTAGACGTGTACCTACATTATAGAATGTTATTTCAAAATCAATCATCATGCCTATTATCAGTGATCAATGAATTGGTCTAAAGGTTTTGTAGCAGATTTTTTCCCATACGTACTTACAATGATATTAATTTAACACATAATGAAAGTATTAATAATAAAACCGAAATGGTTGAATAGAACTA